>JAFBJU010002872.1:164139-201639 GCA_016785305.1 Colistium nudipinnis | reverse complement strand
GATGCCAAAACACACACACAAACACACGCTTGGATTGATGAAGGTGTAGCAGCGTTTGCTGAAAGGTTAAACACTCATGGCCTGTTCTGTTTTCTCTCTCGTCTTCCTTTCTTTCTGCATCCTTCGTGGTGTTGGCACTCGTTGTGTGTGCGTGTGTGGTGCATGTTTGTGTTGTGTTCGCACACACCCCTGACTGCTTGTGCCTGTCCGTGATTGGCTTTTCATGATGTCATTTGTGATTTGATTTTGCTGACGTACGTCTGCCGTGTTTTTTGGTTTGCCTCGCCATCGCGCATGCGTTCCTGTGTGCGTGCGCGTGCGTGCGTGTGCGTGCGTGTTTTTCTTTTTTGTATTTGTTTGCGTGCCTGTGTGTTGCTCTGTGGTTGCCTCTCCCTGGTCAGTATTTTTATTTTCAGGAAGTGATGCCGGTCCTGGCGGCCAAGCACTGCATCATGCAGGCCAACGCCGAGTTGCACCAGAGCATCCTGGCCAAGCAGAAGAAGTGTTTTGGCGAGGAGATCGCTCGCCTGCAGGTACGCAGCTTTCACGTCTCTCGTCATTTTGCCTGTGAGAAAAAAATTCACCCAGTAGTTTCACCATGGGCTCCACTTTAAAACTCTCTCTCTCGTTTCCTCCCTCCAGCACGCCGCAGAGCTGGTGAAGACCGTGGCCTCGCGCTACGACGAGTACGTGAGCGTGAAGGACCTGGCCGACAAGATCAACCGATCCCTGGCCGCCGCCAAGAAAGACAACGACTTCATCTACCACGACCGGATCCCCGAAGTCAAGGCTCTGGAGAACATCGGCAAGGCAGCGCTGGTCAAATCCACGGCCATCGCGCCTCCGCTCAGCCAGAAGTTCACAGGTACAGCACACGAATGGCTCCGAGAGTAATTATCTGTATTTGAATTAAGAGGCGTGTTCCATGTCAATTGTCTGCTTAAAAAAAAAAGAATGGGATTAAGAGGTGGCTGAAAAAGCCAGTTATAGACAGAGTAGGAAAAGTGCTGCAGTTTTTCGTCATATAAACCTATTCTCGTAGACCTCAAAAGAAAATAATAAATCGTAGACGAATTCCCTTTGAAAGATATTAAACATCCAGCCCCGTTTTTAAGTTGCTGAATCTTTATTTTTTGCACTCCAAACTGACTCTCCACAGGCGTCACCTCAAACCTTTACTATTTTTGTAACTGGTTGTTGTTGTTTTTTCCTCCCTTTTCAGACTTGTTTGAGAAGATGGTTCCCATGGCGGTGCAGCAGTCTATGAGCATCTACAGCCAGAGGAAGGCCGAGACCATTAACAGACTGGTGGGGTCAATGAGGGAGGCCACCAATCTCTGCAACGGGTAGGTTGTCCTGGGACGCTCAACTTATAAATAACTCACAGAGGCTTTGTGTGCGGTCGGCTTTGTGTTACAGGTATACAGTGTTTGTACACTTATATAAGACCCAGACGCGTGTGCATGTGGTGTATTGTGGGAATAATGAGGAAAAACCGTGTAAAATCAGATTGTGGCATTTAAAGGTTGAGCACATTGCCAAGTGGAACCATTTGAAATAAAGGGGAATATTATTATATATTATTATTATTATTTTCACTTGACATCACCACACATAGAGCCAGGTTTTAATATTATTTTATTGATAATGATATTATCCAATTGGTTCATTCCTGTCATTTGTTATTCAAATGATTCAATTAAAAATACAAGTTGGTGTGTGTGTGTGTGCCCCTCAGGGTGCTGGCCTCCCTGAACCTGCCAGCTGCTCTGGAGGACCTGTCGGGAGACTCCGTCCCTCTGTCCATCGCTGAGAAGGCCCGCTCCATCGTGCAGCAGGGAGGCCTGCAGAGCATCGAGCAGCTCATCAGAGATCTGCCCGAGCTGCTGACCCGCAACCGAGAGATCCTGGACGAGGTTCGTGTTCCAGACTTCTTCGTATAGCATAATCCTTCATTGTCTCACGGTGGGGAAATTCTGCAGAGATGCGGGGCCAAAAAAATGTACTAAAGTTGTGCAAAACAAGGACAAATACAATCCACAAAATACAGCATATGCAATGATTAGCAGTTTATTAGTTTCATTTGAAAAAAAAGGCACATTAAGAAGTTCAGCCTTGTTTGTTTTCTTTACAAACAGCATATGAGTCTAATGCTGTTTAGCTTCTGGACTTTTTTTTTTTTTTCTTCTTCTTCTTCCCCCACCAGAAGAACACATGAATCCTCCAAACTCATAATCGCTCCTAATGGCGTTAAATCCCAGACCAGGATCATCACTTAAATCTTTGGGCCAAGGACTGTGTGTCCACCAGCTCCAGCCAAGCCTTCAGCTTCCTGACGAAACAAAAAAAACAGACGGAAGGCAAAGCATAAAACACAATCTGCTTCCAAGTTTGTTGGCACACTCAAAAAGCCAACCCCCCCTCCCCCCAAAAAAGTAGTAAAGTTTTGTTTTATGAAGACATATGGCAATAACTAAATATGAAAAAACTAAAAAAGAACTGTTAAACTGTCCAGTTTTTTTTTTAATAAGTGGATGATTAAAAAAAAAATAATAATAAATGTTTTTTTAAAAGAGAATACACTAAATTAGTTCCAAAATATTTATTGAGATAGATTTTAGACTAATTATGTACTTTAAAATAGCCCTTAATAGTCAGTGGTAATTATGCACGCAGGATACATTTGGATCATCCTGTGTGTCCTCAGTATCTCATGTGTGTGTATGTTTTTTTTTTTTTGTCTCCTCAGTCTCTGAAGATGCTGGACGACGAAGAGACAACAGACAACGAGCTGAGAGCCAAGTTTAACCAACGCTGGAACAGGACTCCGTCTGGAGACCTGTACAAGCCGCTGCGTGCAGGTACACACGCACGCACTTTTTATTCAGTTGGATGTCGGTGTATTTCAAAAAGCCCCGTTGACCCCGCCTCCTCGTCCCTTCTCCTCCACAGAGGGAGGTAACTTCAGCAACATCCTGGACAAGGCGGTGCAGGCGGACCAGGTGGTGAAGGACCGCTACGGAACCCACTGTGAGATGATCGCCCTGCTGTGTAAACCCGAGGACCAGCTCGGTGCCGCCATCCCCTCGGCCAACCCCACCAAAACCCTGCAGGGCAGCGAGGTGGCGTCCCCCTTCTTCCTCTTTATGTGGCCACTTTTCTTTTTTTTTTTTTTTTTTTTTCTCTGCTCCAGATATGTCCTGTGTTCCACATAAATAGACAAAAGCTGCCGTATGCAAACACCCAGCGGACGCGGTGTGCTTTATGGCTCTTACCTTTCCGCCGCGCACTCGCTCCATTTTTCATTCTGTTTGCTGACTCCGCATTGTGTGTGCTTTCACTGGGGAACTTAAAGAACTAAGCCAGCAAAACTGGGGGAAGTGCATTCATGCAGGTGCTGAGGTGCGGCTGCACTCATTTTGATTTAAAAAAAAAAATTAAATAAAAAATCAGGATGTGTGTTTCTTTTTCGTTTTTATCTCCACCGCAGGTGGTGAACGTGCTGCGTTCGCTGCTCGGCCAGCTGGACGACATGAAGAAGGAGCGAGAGACGCTGGAGGGAGAGGTCAAGGCCGTGACCTTTGACATGTCCACCACCTTCCTGACGGCCCTGGCCCAGGACGGAGCCATCAACGAGGAGCAGCTGTCGCTGTCCCAGCTCGACCAGCTGTACGGGTCCTACAACCAGAGGGTGCAGGCCTCGCTGCGCACGCAGGAGGAGCTGCTGGGACAGGTTCAGGTACTCCGACATTTCTTTCTATATCTTCATAAATGTTTGTGAATTTTTATATTCTGTCTAGTTCATATTCTGGTATATGCTGGTTCATAAATGTTTTTCTATTCCTCTCCTCTCTCGTGCTGTGATCCCTCTCCAGACCTCCCACCAGGACTTCAGCACTCTGAAGCAGTCCAACTCGGAGGCCAACCAGCGCGAGGAGGTTCTGAAGAAGCTGGCCTCGGCGCACGACAGCTACGTGGAGATCAGCAGCAACCTGCGCGAAGGCACCAAGGTCCTCTGGCCCAGCCCCCGGCTGCACACTTTTATTCGTCGTCATGCGTTTGTCTGGAAATTTCATTTTTGATTTTTTTCTCCCTCCTTTAGTTCTACAACGACTTGACAGAAATCCTGCTCAAGTTCCAGAACAAATGCAGCGACATTGTTTTTGCTCGTAAAACCGAGCGGGACGAGCTCCTCAAGTACGTCGTGTGTGCGTGTGTCTGCATCTGCTCATGTCTGTGTGTGTGTGTGTGTGTGTGGAGGAGAGGCGCCTTGAAACAACGTTTTGGATTGTTTCAGGGAGCTGCAGCAGAGCATCGCCCGGGAGCCCAGCGCTCCGTCCTTCAACGTGCCGGCCTATCAGAGTACCCCGGCCGCCGCCCCTGGCCCCACCCCCGCACCCAGGACCGTATTTGTAAGCAGCACCTCACCAAAACTCAGATCCCCTGTGATCCCAGCTGCAGATTATTATTATTAAAAATGATTTCATTATTTATTTATTTTTTGCAGGCCTTTTATTCAAATTGTCTCATCTTGTGCATGTTTGTGTATTTATTGTTTTTTTTTTTGTTAGTTTTTTTTTGTGCATGTTTGTGTATTTATAGTTTTTTTTTTTTGTTAGGTTTTTTTTTTTTTTTTTTTTTTACTGCTCTTATGGTCAACTTTGCTCATGTGAATCACTGCCATACAAAGCCAAACACTCTCGCTGAGCTCCAGGGTTGTTTGTCTCTCCTCCAGAATCCCCAGGCCCAGCAGCAGCCCCACGCCCCGAGACCCCAGCCGCCGGCCAGACCTCCACCGCCTGCCGTCATCCCTCAGGCCGCCTCCACCGCCCCCGTCAACGCTCCGCCCGCCGGACATCCCGCCGCCAACCCACCGCCTGTGGCCCCGCCCACCCAGGCCCAGGGACCACCTTATCCCACTTACCAGGGCTACCCCGGGTGAGTCCCGATTTTTTTTTTTCCACCATACGCTGTGAGAGAGAGAGAGAGAGAGAGAGAGAGAGATATATATATATATATATATATATATTTATTTATTTATTTATTTATTTATTTATTTATTTATTTATTTTTTATTTTATTTTTTATTTTTTATTTTTTTACTCTGATAAAATGAGGTGCTCTAAATGGCTATGTGACTGTGGGTGAATCTCTCTCTGTTGTGTGTCCACTCAGGTACTTCCAGGTTCCTGTGGGCTACAACCCATACGCTTATGGTCAGTACAACATGCCCAACATGCCCAACATGCCCAATATGCCCAACATGCCCTACATGCCCTACCAGGGGGCCCCAGGACAGGGGGGTCCTCCGGCGGGACAGCCGACCGGGTACCCCGGTTACCCGCAGCAACCACCCCAGCAGCAGCCCTACTACCCTCATCAGCAATAACTCTCCTCACCCCAATAACACCAAATAGTAAAACACCCCCCAGCAATAACACGTAATCTCCACCTCCTCCTCCTCTTCTGTTGTTTTTTCTCTCTCTCTCTCTCTCTCTCTCACTCTCACTCTCACTCTCTCACTCTCTCACTCTCTCTCACCATCAGCAGCTGATAGAAACCTAAGTGATCGGTGACCTCTGCGCTTCTTTGCACTTCTTCTTCTTCTTCTCGTCTGACTGTACTCCGGTCACCTTTGTGTCACGTTTCCTGGGCTCTGATTTTCCTAATATTCAAATCTCAACTCTCATCGATGCA
Source organism: Colistium nudipinnis (assembly GCA_016785305.1). Taxonomy (NCBI): domain Eukaryota; kingdom Metazoa; phylum Chordata; class Actinopteri; order Pleuronectiformes; family Rhombosoleidae; genus Colistium; species Colistium nudipinnis. The sequence goes on along the minus strand of JAFBJU010002872.1, from coordinate 195,942 downwards.
CTACCCCTCTACCCTCCCCCTCCTTAATCTCGCCTGCAAGAGTTTTTTTTTTTTTTAATCTTCTACTTATATCCTTATATACTTTTTGTTCCTTGTTTCATTGAATCCACTAATAACTGACTCTGTCTGGCCGGAACTGCTGTACAACAATGTTCGTGGAGACGCATAGAATCCCAGGACGCGTTAGGTGGGTGGACGGTGGGAGTCACCCCATCCTCACCCCACCCCCACCCACTCTCCTCATCTATATCGACTTCAATCCTATTTTTGTATTGAATATTGACGCCTCGCTGATGTATAAACCGGTTAAAAAAAAAAAAAACACAAAAAAAAAAAACGAATGCGGGTTTTCTAATGCAGATGATGACTGTTGAGAGTTTCTTTCTCTCTTCCGCCCTTTTTCTGTCTCACCCAGGGATTGTGGGTTTGTTTCCGCATCACAATCAGAGGTTGTACAAGTGGGAGAAATGGCTCTATTATATAAATATATGTATAAATAAGACTCTGTATGTGGTTTAACCCGAGACACTCTGTGTGCGGCACCTGCACTCTCATGCTCTCCGTGTTTATTTTTATTCCTCGGCTCTAATGTGATTAAAAACAACTGCCAGCCAGAATTTGTCTGTTTGTTTGAAATGTTCAAGGTTCCTGGCACCAGGGGCACTCGGTTGTTTTGGATTATTATTAGTGATGCTGCACAAACAATATCCAGGGCCAAAGTTGATTGTTCACTGTATATTTCAGAGACTCACAACAGGCATTTGCCATTTTGATTCGAACTATATCATTATATCAGTGTTTTTTTTCCATTTACAGGTGTCTTCTACATAATTGATCAGATTTATGTTGCAGTGTTATTGTTCTATGTAATATATATATATATTTTTTTTATAATTTGTACCTGAATTTAATTTCAGGTAGTTTTAAGGCTTAATACATGTTGGGGGACCTCATTTTTTCCTGATAAATTGCTTTTTTTAATTAATTATTTGCATTACATTTTACAAGTAATTTTTAGAAAAGTTTTGCCTGCGTTTGTTATTCAGGTTATGTTAACTTTATCTTTGTTTTTTATTATTATTAAGATATTCACTTTAACTATGTTAAATCTTTCATTCACAGGAAAGAAAGTGGCAACACCACACTGTTTTGGTAATTATCCCAGCAGTAACACTGGCACATGTTTTGTAATTTATATATATTATATTTAATATTTTGGCCTGATGTCTCACCTTTGACCCCACATTTTTCTTTTTCTTTTTATCTATAACATTTGATGGGAAGGCCTAAATCCATTTTTTTTCCCTCTACATCCCAGCAAATTGAAAAAGTGATTTTTTTTACCGAGCTTCAATAGAAACAATTACAATATTAATAGATGTGTGTGTGTGTGTCAGTATTACAGATTTGTGTTATTTGATATTGTGACTTCACTGTTCACTCGGTAGTAACTGATGTTTCCCTGATGTTTCCCTCCTCTTTCAGTTTCCACTCTATTTTCTTTTCTTTTGTTTTTTAATCACAGCTTTTTACTGTTTTCCAGGGGAGTCCATCTGCACAATGCATTGACTCTTCTCCTTCCTGCAGCATCCACAAATCTGAGGATCCCACACCCTGTGTGTGTGTGTGTCTGTGTGTGTCTGTGTGTGTGGAGTGTGGTGAAACCTCCAGGAGAGGGCAGTCCTGCAGCTCACAGGGGGCAAAGGCAGCCAAACTGCACCTCACGTGCCTTTGTTGCTCCTTCCAGCCAATCGGGGCCCCCAGTCGTCCCCCCGCCGACTAATGGGATGCTTTTTGACCTCCCGAGCATTCGGGGCCAGGTTCCATTTCGATTACATGCAAATTACGCTTGGTGCAGGTCGTGATCTCATCCAATCATATTCCCCCCCGCAGGTGATTTCTCCACAGACAGATTTCATCCCAAGATATTTATTCAGTGTCGGGAGACGCTAATCATTTCAAATTTCACGTTTCTCTTCTGTGTGTGTTTGTGCACGCGCGCGTGTGCGTGTTTGTGCGTGCGTGTCTGTGTGTGTGGCAGGAAGGCAGATGGCAGCGCAGTGTGATGTCTGGAAGGATGCATGGAGATGTTGGCAGAGAGCTGCTGGTCCCCTGCCTGCATCCATCACTCCACCGCTCTCTCTCTCTCCATCCTCCTTCTCCTCCCTCCATCTTCTCCAGTTCCTAATTTTTTTTTTTTTTTTCAAAAGACACCCACCATATTCCACTTCATTCTCCCACAGCTCTCCCCCATGTTGTGGTTTCCATTCCCTGCATACACTCTTGATCACATTTCTCTCCTTTGTTATTCAGTTTTCTTTCACTTTTTTTCTCTCCTGCATACCACCTGTTTTTTTTTTGTTTTTTTTTTATATATATATATATATATATGCCTATCTGTCCACCTGTCTTTTATTCTCCTTCCTCTGGCTGTGGGTTGTTTTCACTGGTCAGCGTCTCTTGGCTCATACATGGCCTACAGCATCACGTCACTGTGTGTGTGTGTGTGTTAGAGAGTGAAACTCACAAGGAGGGATACACACTTTTAATCAGATCTAACATCTCTCCTTCTCTCACACACACACACACACAACCATGCCCCCCCGCCTCCCTCTCCATCCATCTATACAGCAATGCTGTAGCTGCCAAAGCCAATTGTGGCTCTGGATGTGTTTATCAAAGGTGTCTTTGTGTCTCAGCCGCTTAATTTTAACAAGACGTTCTCCAGCCGAGGAGTGTCATATTTTAATTGGTCTGAAACAAAATAAAGTCGGCGAACAGAACACTGCAGTGACAGGTATTAATTACCTTCTGCCTAATGGCTCCCAAAACTCAGCACTCAGCCATATTGGTGATCACACTATTCTAACTCCCCCACCCCCCCATCGCTCCTCTCTCTCTCCTCCCCACCACGTCTTTGTCTTTGCAACGGGGCTGATTCCAGGGTTTTTCTTTGGCTTTATGTCGTGCTAATAATTATGGAGAAATTCTTCATTGCGGAAACATACCATATTTAATTTTTTCCCCTCATTGGCCAAGGGGTATTTCTAATTCTGGAGAAGAAAAACAAACAGGTGTTGGGATTGAGTGAGGGAGTATTGTAAGCCATGGGATAAATGGTTGAGATAGTGAAATGAAAAAAAAAATCGGATCTAATTGCAATTTAAAAGCAATTGATGAATTATAACATTAAAGCTAATGCGAAAATGGATTAAACAGATTGAACTATTTTCCAACTAGGTATTTAACCTATACCACTTCCAACAATGTATCGCACGAAGTAAATATTTAATTGTGAATAATCTAAAAGGAGATGGATGGTTTAAAAGGACCTTCAAAAATTGATAAGTAAATAAATAAATAAAAACATTCAGTGTGACTGTTAATTATGCAGTTTCGAATGAATTTAGAAATGGGTTGAGTGGTGTTGATGTGGGGGGGGTAACCTGAGTTCATAGGAGAGGGCTGTGAAGTCACATCACTTTCACAAAAATGCAGTGTGAATTAAAAATGTGAGAATCTGTAAAAATAACGTGGTGCTGAAATCTCATTTACGGTGTTAATTTGATCAGTCTATCAGCTTACAAGTTGTCGGTATCCGTGCATGTGCGTTGGCTGATAATTTAGCCTCAGTGAAGCAGCTCTGTGGCCCTGGCATGTGCGTTGGATTTTTTTTTTTTTTTTTTTTCCCATAGAAGCGTGATGCCTGAAATAGCTCTGATTGACAGGTATAGAGACACAGTTACTATAACAACTAACGCCTGGCTCTCTCTCTCTCTCTCTCTCTCTCTCTCTCTCTCTTCCCCCCCCCGCCTCCCTTTACCTCTTCTCTTTTCATTTTCTTTTACCAGCTCTCCCTTTTACCCCTCTGCCCCCCCGCGTCCCCCTCTCACCCCCTCACTGTGTGCTTGCGTGTGTGTGGGTGTGGAGGGGGAAGAGATTATGAACAAAAAAGAACTCGACGGCAATATTCCTTCACAGGAAAATGTTTGTGTTGCGAGATCGAGAGCGTCCTGGCTCCAGCTCTTGGATCTAACCTGTGTGGGTGTGGGGAGGCGAGAGTGGGAAGATGAAACACGCTTATACAACACGGGCAAATAAGCCCTTTATATTCTTTTCGTGTTTCCTTTTTTGCCGTCTCTTCCGCTGTCAGGTTGAGCGGCTCCGCTTGTATAATCAAGTCAGTCCGATGTGCAGTGTTGCTGCACGTGTGTGTGTGTGTGTGTGTGGGTGGGTGTTTTTGCATGCATGCACACCCTGGTGTCAGTGAAGCTGCACGGGGAGGCCACCCGATATGATGGGTGAATTTCAAGCACGATAGAATCTGGGGGGACTGACACCAGAGAGGACAGAGCGAGAGAGATGGTGTGTGTGTGTGTGTGTTTGTTTGTGCGTGCGTGCGTGTGCGCTTGTGTGTGTGCGCGCACACTGCTGGGAAGACGACGGGCGTCATTGCTGCCACCTGCTACAATGGGACAAAGGCCAAACGCATACACACACTTGCATATGCAGACAGCCAAGCAGAGGTCAAAGCAATCTTTTAACATAGCATTAATGATATGATTTACTTAACCTCCTTACACTGAAGCTATCTCAGGGCCTCCATTTCCTCCTGTCAGCCCCCCCGCCCCCTCCAGCCCCCCCTGTCCCTGCCTCTCCTTTCATCTCCCCGTCTCTGAGTCATCACACGGGGCGAGAGGTCTGAGGAAAACAAGCTGCCAGAGTTGGACATAACATAACAACGCAGCACCTGTCGGTGTGTGTCTGTGTGTGTGTGTGTGTGTCTGTGGTTTTGTGTATGTGTGTGTGTGTGTGTGTGTGTGTGTGTGTGTGTGCACCCGTGAGTACATGCGCATGCAGCTGTCTCGGTGTCTGTCATCACACAAATGCAGGAAACGTATACAAGTCTTACTGTAAATACACAGACCATCCATAGCGGTGTGGGTGTGCGTGTGGGTGTGCGTGTGGGTGTGGGTGTGGGTGTGGGTGTGGGTGTGGGTGTGGGTGTGTGTGTGTGGGTGTGTGTGTGTGTGTGTGTGTGTGTGTGTGTGTGTGTGTGTGTGTGTGTGTGTGTGTGTGTGTGTGTGTGTGTGTGTGTGTCGCTTTTTCTTGAATTTACACTGCCACTTTATTGACTGCTTGTCTCGCTTTGTGGCAGGAAATGAGCCGGTGGGTCTCGGCACCTGTGTGACCCCAGCACCAGAGATCCTCTAATGATCTGAACTCGGCTGCCTGGGTCTGGTGCAGCATCCGGCACCTCGCTCGTCTCAGACCAGATCAATAGCACAGCCACCAACCCCTCAGACGACAAGTACTTCCCCTGAGTGTGTGTGTGTGTGCCTGCCTGCCTGCCTGCGTGTGTGTGTGTGTTTCACATCAGATAAGGAGAGCACCTGTAGAGATCTTCACTCTCACATCCTTGTTGCTGAAGTTCACTGAGCGGTGCATTCATTTGCATGAATAAGTTATATTTAATATTTGTTATTTTTTATGCTACACATTGACCAGTAGACTTTCGACTCTCTCGTATCTAATCTTCTGTCATCGTGGTCATCTCCTGTCATTTCTGCACCGTTTTGCACACCGCAATGGGGCGATAATTCAGAATTAATTAGGCTAGAATGCACGGGGGGAAAGGCACAGCCCATAATAAGACATTTAAAAACTGGATGGGATCTGGTATCCAAGTGCAGGGGTATCCATAGAGACCGTTGCTATGGCGGAGAGAAATCTCACCTCATTAGGAACAAATATAAATAGCCTGGCGACTCAGCTTATGGTCATGATGGCCCACGGCTGCCGAACACGCTCGGGGAGCTTCCAGGTCGGTCGTACAGGAGGAGAGCGAGGAGACGTGGAGAAGGAGGCAGTGATACATGGATGAAACGATTAAGACAATTAGAAGGAAGGATGGAGGGGCAGAAATGAAGGTTTGGGAGGAGGGAGGGACATGATTGAGCTCCTGTAGATGGGATAAAACGGGGGAGGAGGAGGAGGAGGAGGAGGGTGTTCATGTGTGGGAAGAAGGATGATGGGTGAAGGAAAAAACGAAGCCCTGAAAAGAAAGTTTGTCACTGCTGTCTCGTGAAACACCAGTGAACCTATCCGTAATAAGTGCAAAAAATTATAAGCGGAGTTTATATATGTGCAGTTTGCTTTACAGTGAAATAAAAATGAGGCCACAGCATATGTGTGATGAATATCCAAAAACTCAGTGTCACACAAATAGCATAATGAGACTACATGATGAGAATAATGCATAGATGTGTTTTTTTTTCCTCCTTCATTTCCCAGAACAGACTTTTGCAGTGCCGCTGTTTTTTTGTTTTTTTTTCCCCCCAGGAAGGTGCGTAATGAGCAGAGCCGAGAGGAGAGGAAGTGAGGAGTTGTGGGAGGAAAGATGGGAGCGTGGGCTGACAGCCAAGTGGAGAGGAGGAGACAGATGGGAGGTAAAAGAAAGAAAAAAAATCTCCAGACACCCAGCTCTGGTTGCATCAACAGGTCTCAGCTCCTCCAGGTACACCGCACTGCACCACCGCGTGACCACACCGCGTTACACATATCCTTTGTTGACCGTCCGGTGGTCCTGTACGGACTCTCTCTCTCTCTCGCTTCCTCTTTGCTTCCCATGTTTTACTTTATCCACCTTTAGAGAAGCTCTTCACTCTCACCCTGCGCAGGTGTGTGCGTGTGCGTGTGTGCGTGTGCATGTGCCATTTACTCATCGACTCTTAGTGTCAGCTGAAAATCAGATTAGAGAGGAAACATTAGACTGAAGGGGCTGTGTGGACTCTGCTGCGTCTTGGTTTCGGTTTTACACTCGCAAACCAATTGGTCCTTGCATCAGAAATATAACTGCATCTTTATTTATTGCATTAAAAAAAACAAAAGAAAAACAACCATCTCCCCTGTTACCTGCGTTTAAAACTGCTGAGATGCAGCATTCTAAATGGGAGATTATATTAAATCCTCCAACAAAATCAGGCAGACAAGCCATTTGCATGGTGGATGCCCTCACATTAGTCCCCACTGTGCAGGCTTTTGTGAATTTGAGGCAAACTGATGGGTCAATTAAGCCTGAAGAGAGAGGAGAAAAAAAGAAAAGAAAAAAGCAGACAGACCCCCTCCTCTCGATGCAAGTAAACATTAAAAGCTTGTTGCAGCTTTCGGTTCTTCAAAGCTAAATGGGCTTTCTCTCTCTCTCTCTCTCTCTCTCTCTGCCTTTGTCGTAAACGGTGTGTTTTCAACTGGTGGAACAAAGGTGTCTGCGAGTGAAGGATGAAAAAGTGCGACAGCTGATGAAGATGGTGTGGAGTTCAGGCAATGTGCGTTTGTGTGGGCCGGCTAATTGAAGAGATTGTTTGATTTGGCTCCCTCTGAAGTCAAACTCTGCTCTCGGCAAAAAAAAAAAAAAACATGCATGGGGAGGTTTTTTTTTTTTAGAGGAGCAGGAGGGAAGAAGAAGAAAAGGAGGGAGTTAAACGCCCACTGAATAAGGAGAAGAGAAGACAGGCAGAGGAGGAGAGAGAGAGTGGAGGAAGCAGAGCTCCTCAGCCTGTCAAACATCCGTTATACACCACAAACCCACACACTGAGACAGGTGCACTTCCTTCACCTTCACACACATCTTCTTGTATACACAATATATATACATATAAACCTGTTTGTGTGTGTCTTTGTGTGCTTGTGTAGGTGGCCACCCTGTCCACTGAGCCCAGGCCTGCGTCCATCCTCGGTGAGTCAGTGTGTCACTGATCAAAAAATAAAATTCGTCCATAAGTGATGATGATGATGATGCAGCTGCAGCACTCCCTTTCACCCTCTCACTGTTTTAGCTCCGATGCTGGAACAATGTGAGCACACACACACACACACACACTCAGCCCGGCCCACGTAGGAACCCATACTATTCCTCACTGTGATTCTGACTGCTGACGCACTGCATCCAAATTCATCATCTGCCCCCTGGGGAGTTACATCAGGGTTTTTTCTTTTTTCTTTTTTTTTTATTATTATTATTTTGCTGGTTTTTGGTTTACCTCAGGTGCCCCCATATGTATTGTGGATTTACCTGGTTTCCGGCCTTAACTGGTTCTAAAAGGTCTCCCCTCTCATCTAATCCTCCTCTAGAACCAGCTGTGGCAGAGTCCATGTCGTATAAATGACGATATTCTTCCTCGTGTACTAATAGTTTTTCTGCCTTGATTATTATCGATGCAAAAAAAAAGTGCATTTAAGAAACATATTTAAATGACGAGTGGTAGATGGAAATGGATTTAACTGTGATAAATGCACATAATTTGCCTTTTTTTTTTTTTTTTTTTTTTTTTTTTGCATAAACCAAGTAACCACAAACGCATGTGATGATGGTTGTGTTATTTACAGTGTGTGGACGGTTTGCAGGGTTTGAAATAGGAGGCCACCACTCAGCAGCTTTGATTTATCTGAACACACGGGCCCGCTCGCCTGTTAGAAGAAATCAGCAGGACCATTATTCTTATCGCGAAGCCGTAGTTCACATGAAAACAAAATCATAAAAATTATGTATTCCTTAATGAGGATGAATGCGTCCTGCGTCTCTCTGAGGTGAAGGAGCAATGGAGGAGGTCTATTCGTCTGTTTCTTGTCTGTGGCTGTCTAGTCACCCGGGCCACATGCTCCATCATGCTTTAAATATTCATGGTCCGCCCTCTGAATATTCATGAAAGGCCCTGTTAATATTTATGAGCCTCACTTGTTGAGGTGTCACTCGATCTCGTGTACACACATGCACAGAAAGACGTTTAGACACACACACACACAGTGGGATTCAGAGGTGAAGGTGTGATTTACCGCGGCGCGGTGATGTAGCTGTGAATAAACACAGAGGCCTCCTGTTGTAGTCATCAAACACCTAAAACTAAAAGCAACGAGGCGATTCAAAACACAACGAGATATTTAAGAAGATATTATATTCGCTGTTTTTTCTTTTCAATGTTTATCTTATTTAGTTGGTTATCTGATTACTTATATATTTAAACTGCTGTTATTAGAATCAGTGTCAAAGGTACATTTTTAAATTTAGCTTTAGGTTATAAATTCAGCACTAAATTTGAGAGAGAGAAAGTTGGACTCATCAAAAGATTAATGAGTGAGTAACAGGTTCATTTATTAAGTTTGATGAAGCACAAAAAAAGCGCTTATTTTTAGTTTTACCTTGCGAAAGTATCTGCTCTGCTATGCAATGTGATGCTACGCTATGCTATGCTATCTCCTGTCATTTATGCTATGTCATGTCGTATGTGCTATGCTGTGCCGTGCTATTTGATGCTAGGCTATGCTATGCTAAGTCATTTCATATCTTGTCGTATCATGGCATGTTGTAGTGTCCTAGCTTAGCTTATCGCAGACCACGAGTAAGAAATGATTTTTTTTTGGGGGGGGGGCGGATGAACTGATGATTGTGTAACAAATGCATGAATTTGGCAGGTGGCAAAGTCCAGAGTGTAGAAGAATTTTTGATGTGAAGGATCTAGTTTATTAGGAAAGTGAGAGTTTGACCTCTGTAATCTCACATCCAGTAAGATCTTTAAACGTCGCAGCAACTCAGTGTGAGCCTGGAACTGATGTAACACTCTGACACACACACACACGCACACACACACACACACACAGTCAGCTGTGAACTTTCTAATGAGCCCTGTGCGTAAAGCAGTGCTGCTGGTATCTGTGCACGTGTGACGGGAAATGAGCGCCACCCTGTCTCTGTCCTGTGTGTGCGTGCGTGCATGCGTGCATGCCAACTATAGTGTCAGAGACAGCAGCTGTGTGTTTGTGTGTGTGTGTGTGTGTGTGTGTCTCATTTTAGATTATATCCACACCAGTGCACATTGCCAGTCTTTAATGTAACTGTAGAGCAGCTACCTGTCAGTCAGTCAGTACCATGACACCAAGGACTTTGTACAAGTGTGTGTGTGTGGGGGGGGGAGTGTGGGACAAGAGAGAGACACACACACACACACAGCGCAGTGTTTTTGGATGACGCACATCCTGAGGCCCCTGCTCAGTCATCTCCGTAGTTTGTGGTTGTCTGTGGGACATTTCTACCCGTGTAGGTTCTTGTGTCGTGAGAAGATTACCATCATTTATCCCCTGTGCTGTTTTAACCAATGATTTAATTCAGTCCTAAACACTCAAAAGTTCCACTTGTGTAACTCCAAAAAGTGGACTCGACTCGTGGATGCAGGGTGCAGTTGGACCTAATTATAAGGAATGATGGGATAGAAACAGACAGTGACGCCGCTGTAACATGTAATTGTGTGTGTGCTCATGTATGTGCAATAACCTGAAGACATAATTGAAGGAAAATAAGCTAAAAGCATGAACTGCATATACATATATGAAGGTTACAGATAATACATATATTGTACACGGATGTCCTTCAACAGTGAGAGACCATCAACGAGTCATGGTTATGCAAATGCAGAAATACCATCTATTAGAGAGAAAATTACAATATCCACCTTCACCCAGGACAAATCTTAATTTGCTTTCAGTTTCTCATTGAGCGGTGTGTCGAGTATATTAGAATATTAGAATAGCTGAACCCCAAATAAATCAATATAAGATCTGTGTCAAAATATACAAAATAAAAGAATTCCATATTTCAAAATGAGTAAATCTGAGCTCAGGTATTATCTCGGCGTATTTTTATACACATTGCAGGGGACGGAAGGAAAGGTCATCAGGGGCCCAACCAGTTCATTCTGTTTGTAAAGGACGGCTGCAGTCAGGGTCGTAGAAATCTCCCGACACGGACATTTACAGCATGAGCTCAGTGATTCTAAAACAGACCTGGCTGCAGTGCTGATATGAAGCTCCGTAACATTCAATGACATGTCAGCCATGCAACATGATACCTTATTACTTGCGTCGGTTGTGTCGTAACCATAGAGCGGGGTGACTCAGATGGAGAGGCAGTAAACACACACAGGGTGATATAGGATGCCAGGAACACGACAGATACATCACACATGTTGTCTTTTCCTTGAGGATAATAATATTGATATTTTGAGTCTTATGCTTATAAAATGTGACTTTTTTGTTTGAGCTCTCACCTCCACCTGCGACAAGGTTTATTTGCCTTTCATCATGCAAATAAACCAACTTCATCGCTCTTTTCTCACCATATAATAGTATATAAATATATATATATATTTAAATGAAGCAGCCAACTCTTGTCTTAACTGGATGTTTGTAATGTAATCCATCTTTGAATTATGGAATATGGTGCTGTGGCAGTGCCGTTAATTAATTTGTGGCGGTGATGCAATTTAAAAGACGCCAACTGCCGTAAAAAACTGAGAGAAAGTTAATTAACTGCATAATCCCTTCTGTTCACTGTATGTTTGGAATATATAATCCACTGCCTGGTGTACTACATTCTGTTCATGGTGGATGGCTTTCATTTTTTTTTTCCAACTTCATTTGACAGAGGATCCTTTCCCTTTTATCCCAGTATAAGAGCAGAGGTGGATGAAGTGTAAAAGTGTGTAAAATTGGTAATACGGCAATGTAAAAATACTCCATCACAAGTAACAAAAAGTGCATACTTAAAGTATCAAGCAATGCGTAAAGCTACTCAGTGCATAAAATGTCCTCTGAGTGTTATTTTGATATTACGGGGACTGTGTAGGCCGTGTTTTACCATTGGCTCGTGGAGTGTGCTCAAGTTTAAATACTTCATGTACTCAAGTGTAGTGTGATCGGCTCAGCTCAGTGTGTCATCAGCTGTGTGTAACATCTTAATGTGTAATTAAATACAGTAAAATAATAATAATAATAATAATAATAATAATAATAATAATAATAATAATAATAATAATAATAATAATAATAATAATAATACATCATTGTTATAGTACACAGTATGGACGGAGTACATAGGTATATGTGTACCTCCTCTAAAGAACCAACAATATACAGACTTTAAGATATGATAATTATCTAAATACTGCAATATATTATTATTTATGTTAGCCATTGCAAAAGTAGAGTTTTTTTCTTTTTTTTCCAGGGGTAAAGAAACCAGGACTGAAGATGGAGGACAGAGACGGAGATGCAGATGAGTATGTCAGTGCAGCACTGGCTCTCGTGCATTCCTCTGTGTCTGTGTGCGCGTGTACGTGCGTATGTGGGCGCGCGCGCGCATGTGTGGGCGCGTGGCCCAGGTCCGCTCCTCCTCCTCCTCCCCCCCTTCTCCTCCGGAGCAGACAGTCTAAAGGCGGAGGCGGAGCTCGCGGATCTCATTCAGCGGCCGCTCGGTGTGGGACAGTCCGCCGCTCGGTAACATTCACCGGCAGAGCCCCGCGGAGGGTCACGGGGACGGAGACACCAGCTCACGGTAAGATCACACACACACACACACACACACCCACCGGGCTAACTGCCGCTCCTCTCCGGCTCGAGCGCGACCAACGGTCCGCCGGCCACACATCCGTCCTGTCGCTGTGTGTCGCCAGTTTGTGTTCCTACCTGTTCCGTTGTGTTTTGTTGTGATCAGTTAACACAATCGATTGATTTATATTGATTATATTTGATTGAAACGCAACTCCGACTTGAAAAGGGGCTCATTTATGAATTAATTGATGGTACTAGCTAAGGGTGCCGCTGTCGGTCGCTCTCCCCCCGGCTCTGTCGGATCAGCCTCGCCGCTGAATGAATGAATGTTTTTTATTTACCAGCCACTGGATTTTTTAAAAAATATTAAAAATAGTTATGTATACTTATAATTATTGATTTAAACATTTTGATCGTTCTTTGGATAAAGAGGTCTATCCGCTTTTTTATTGGACATTTGACAGCAGTTGTTTGACAGTGAATACTTAAATGTGTGTCTTTGAGAGTAGAACCGAGTTTAGCGGGTTTATAATCCCAGATTTCTCGGCGTTTATGTGAGATCAAAGTCGGTGATGTAAGGTCAGTCCTCCCGCCGGCTCCCAGCCACTCTCCGCACGCGGGTGACAGCCCGGTGAAGCCCCGGAGCAGGAGGTCCGCGGGCCGGGCTGGGCCGGGCTAAAAATAACCCGGGTCAGTGTAATGCGACACAAACACATGTTTGTCTTTCTATCTTTGTCGGGACGAGCGTTGACATTGTGCATTCCTCACACACACACACACACACACACACACACACACACACACACACACACACACACTCCGACCCCAAATGTACACCCGCAGTGGGGAGCCGTTAGAAGTTGGGAGGACTGTCCAATTTGTCCTCACAACAATACAAAGACACACACACACACACACACACACATTGGGACTTGCCCATGTACCCAGCAGAGACATGTCCCACCGTGATGTGGGTCAACAGGATGCACCCTGCACGCCGCATGATTGGCACCTGTTCATTGTTGAACAGGGACACGTTAAAACGTGTGTGTGTGTGCGCGCAGCATTGATGGTTAGTGTGAAGCTGAGGTTTGGGGACATGTTGTTCCCCCCCTGCTGTTCCGGTGCCCCCCCCCCTCCTTCAGGCTGTCCAGGTGCCGAGGACAACCAGGACGGTGTAACCTACATCTCCTCTCAGCCTACTTTGTGTCCATGACCTGGTTAGTTCCACTGCAGCAGATCTCTGAATCTAAAACCAGGAGAGGAAAAGATCTCGGCTGCAAACTGCAAAGATGTGAGATCATAGGAGGCACAAATGTTTGAACCCTTAAAAAAAAAAAAAAAAAAAAAGGTGATAAAATGTATCAGAGAGAGGGGATTGAGAGAGCGGCTCTTTGGGTTTTTTTTATTCTCTGTCTGAATCATGTCCTAATGAGCTGCGAGAGTCTTGCTTTTTAAATTCCGCTGCAACCTCAGAGACAATCTACCAACAGCAGCTTCAGAGACCGCAGGCAATGATGCTTGCCGGCTTTTATTGGTTTACTCACTATGGAAGGGTGCGTCCTTCAGGCTGTCCAGGTGCCGAGGACAACCAGGACGGTGTAACCTACATCTCCTCTCAGCCTACTTTGTGTCCATGACCTGGTTAGTTCCACTGCAGCAGATCTCTGAATCTAAAACCAGGAGAGGAAAAGATCTCGGCTGCAAACTGCAAAGATGTGAGATCATAGGAGGCACAAATGTTTGAACCCTTAAAAAAAAAAAAAAAAAAAAAAGGTGATAAAATGTATCAGAGAGAGGGGATTGAGAGAGCGGCTCTTTGGGGTTTTTTTTATTCTCTGTCTGAATCATGTCCTAATGAGCTGCGAGAGTCTTGCTTTTTAAATTCCGCTGCAACCTCAGAGACAATCTACCAACAGCAGCTTCAGAGACCGCAGGCAATGATGCTTGCCGGCTTTTATTGGTTTACTCACTATGGAAGGGTGCGAATAAAAAAAAAAAGGAGGGGGGGGGGGTGGGAAAGCACCGCAGACTCTGCTCAGATATGCAGATAAATGTCTACAAGTGGATAAATGAAAAGATAAAACTACACTATGACCCTTTGTGTTAAGTGATACAGGAAATCACAGGTCACGGGCCGGTTTTATTTCTCTGGTCTTTATTTTGACTCTGGACCTGATGGAGAAGTTGCTTCAGCATGTGCAGCCGCTCCTGGTCGTGTTCCTGGTGTCGGTGTGCAGGAGCCAGCCGGCTCTTGGCTGCAGAAGAAAGGTGTCCTGGTGGGTGAGTGGCTCCGAGGCTGTAGGCTTCAGGGGGAGAGGAGGAGTAAGGGGGGGGTGGGGAGGGGGGGCGGCAGATGGATGATGATGTAGCGGGTGCTGGCGCTCCCTGCCTCCCGCCACCATCCGTCACGCGTTAATGATCGTGTCACACCTTCTCCCCGGGCGGCCGGACGCTTCTGCGGGGCTCAGCTCAAATCCTGCCTCCGCTCCACAGAGCCCCGAGCCTCTCCATCCCTCCATCCCTCCCTTCACCCCGCTTCACCTTTAAAGTCTCTGCAGTCTGCCTCCTCATCTCTCTCCATCCTCCCTCCATTAATCTTGTTTTTCTCTCTGTGTACTCTATCTGCCCCATGTCATTCCTTTTCCTCTCTGTCTTCCTTTACTCCCCTCTTTTCTCTCTCTCTCTCTCTCTCTCTCTCTCTCTGGTGGCTTCTCAGACTCAGCTCTGATGCAGTTCAGCACCAGCATCATTGTCTTTGAGTGAAACAATTAAAAAATATTTGTCCCATTTGACATGTGGAGCTGGACACAGCATCTGTCTGTCCACTGCTCATCACAGGGCCTCGGTGAATATATCCCGTCCTTTTGTGTTTAAGTGTCCTCCTCCCCGTTCTGCAGTGGACCACGACACTTCACTTTGTCAAGACTAACGCTCGCTGCAGCATCCTGCTCAAAAAAAAAAACCCCAGCAGCAATTAATGAGCATTTTAATCATCTATTAATCGACGGATTCTTTCACGATTAATTGTCTTGTTTATAAAATGTCAAAGAGGAGTGATCCTTCATTTGAAATACACATTTATCACATTAATTATCATTTAGGACAGGAGAAAAAAAATCACAAATGCCATTTAAAAAATAAATAAACACAACTAAATAAATACACTATTATCATTAGAATTAACACCAGATTCTGTTTTAAAATGTACTGACTAGAGTACAGTGTGGTTTCATTCTTTCCAATAATTGTATTTTTTTGGACACCGACTGGGTAGACACATGCACAGATTTCAGACGCCTCTCTTCATGCTGAGAATATTTCTTCTGGCTGGAATGGCTGCTGTGGCGTATCGTGTTGCATTCAGGCGAGATCGGAAGTAAACAGCGCTTTGGCTGCACATTTAACACGCCCGCCGTTACTTCCAGTTGGGTGTTCAATAACCATGTTGTGGGACTCGGCAATCTCGGAGCTCATTATCCTGTCCCAGGTGTTACAGGAATAAGTGTCCTCTTGAGCTCTGTGTTACAGAGGAATGTGTCCCCAGTGAATGCAGTTGGCGCTTTTGAAAAAAAGGCGGTGGAATGCCACTTTGTCTCATGCGTGCGTGTGTGTGTGTGTGTATCTTTTGTCTATCTCTGATCTGGGCAATTTTCTCACCACTGGGATTACAAACTCATTTTAGCATTCTGGGAATATTGGTGCAGGCGGATCGGATGATGCTCTTCACAGCTGCTGTTTCTAAGAAAAGCTTGAGGACACACGCACACACCAAACATGCGTTTACATGAGCTGCACACATAATACACAAAAATACACAGGCACATTCCAAACCCAAGTACCGTCCTATATGTTACCGTCACAGGCGCACACATAGTCCACTTTTTTGTAATTGCGATTAATTGTTTGAGTTAATACACACACACACACTCGGATAGAGACATTATCTTAACTGCGTGATGTCATTTGCAGCAGCTTTTCTTTTTATGCTCTCGCCATTGTGTGATGCACGCACGCGCGTGTGTGAAATGGCTTAATGGTGTTTCTGTTGTCAACCCTTTTTGCTCCTGTGTTTTTTTATCTCTTCAGGCTTTTACCATTTACCAGTGAAGAGCCGGCACAGAGGCAGCGTGTGGAGAGAGAGGGAGGAGGATAATTGTGTTTCTGGCTGCCCTGTGGGAACATGGGATATATGACCTCATCATTCACCTGTGAGCCTCTTCAGTAAACAACAGATCCAGATAGGTTCGTGCGCACACGCACTGTGGTGAAATGTGCAAATGCAGACAATATTTGGGGAAGCGCGCACAGTCATTGCTTTCTATTGTATTTTTTTTTTAGAATGATGACTGAAGCTGCTGTAGAAAGTGCAGATGTCCTCCTAAAACCCTGTGATGTCACACCGTGTGACGTCACCAGCTGCCCCTCGCCCCCGCCGTGCGTGCCCGACGAGTGTCGCCACGACAACAAGAAGTCGGAGCAGCAAGTAAGTGACACGAACCTACCTCCTGCTAAGTACCTCATTAATAATACAGCGCCGATTTATGCAGCCTCCCCCTCACATGCTCACATCATGACAAATTGTGTCCTCCGTTGCAGAAACACTGTGACCAGGTGCAACCAAAGAAAAAAGTTAAGGTAAGCGAAAATAATTCTGCCTCCCATTATTCATCCTCTCTGCAATATTGACTGCATGAATATGTAATATTGCTTGCTTTGGTGAATATGTGTTTTAGGTTAAAGGAAAGTTGGTGCGAAGTATGGCCATCTGCGACGAGTCCCCTCTGTCTGAGGAGAGAGAGAAGGTAACACACGCACACCGTCATCAAGCACCGCCTCCTCTTCATCCTCATCATCATCACGCTCTTTGTCTTCTCCTCTCAGGCGTCTCCAGACACCAGCGTCTCATCCTGCTGCAATGACAATGAGAGAACCTCCTGTAAGGAGGAGGAGCAGGAGCACAGCACTGATCCAAAGAAACTCTCCAAAGGTGTGTGCGTGATTACTGTCTCAAAAACGAGACACAAGAGGAAGCAAATAAAATGTAATAAGGAGGAATTCTGTGCCACTGCCGTTCTCCCGGGGTGTTTGATCCTGCGGTATTTTTCCGTTTTGTGCCTTCATTTCCATGTCGTTGGTAACGCGCGCGTCGCCCTCAGAGTCCAGCGTGGAGTACACCGACTCCACCGGCATAGACCTGCACCGGTTCATCGTGGACACGCTCAACAGTAACCCCAGAGACCGCATGATGCTGCTCAAACTGGAGCAGGACATGATCGACTTCATCACCAGCAAAAGGTGCTGAATGGGAAAAAAAAAACAAAACAAACATTAAACGTGATCCCAGGCTAATTGAAAAATGTCACACCTTCCAATAGTGTCTTTACGGCTCATTTAGACTTCTGATCAATATATCGAGCCAGTTATGTGAGCGCACCTCAGGGAACATAACTGGACCTCAGCCAAAAACTAGGAGCAGTCTCGGCCTACCTCCTTCGCTCTCATTTGACATCTTTTTTCTTTTTCCCGCCATTCGCACCCCCCTCAGCCCCTTTAAGAAGTTCCCTCACATGTCGTCCTACCACCGTATGCTGGTCCACCGGGTGGCCGCCTACTTTGGCATGGAGCACAATGTGGACCAGACAGGCAAGGCCGTCATCATCAACAGGACCAGCGGCACACGCATGTAAGCGTGCGTAACGTGTGTGTCAATCTTTTGCCTTCCACTGTGAATTTTAACTAAGGTTGTGGTTGTTGTTTTTTCTTCAAAGACCGGAGCAGCGGTTTTTGGACGAGGTGAACAAGGACAAGTCGGATGAAATGTGCTGGAAGGTTATTTTGAAGAGAGACACCAGCTCTGATGACCTGGTGCGTCTCTCCTCCTTTGTCTGGTCTTCGTCCTCTATGTCTGGCAGCCTATCGGCCAAAAATTGACCCGTTCTATTTTTTATTTTATTTTTTCAACCTTCCAGTCCCGAAATCACCCCTTACGGGAGAAGCAAAGCAAATCGATGGAGGAGAGAGAGGAGGAGTACCAGAGAGCCAGAGACCGGATCTTTAACCCAGAGGTGAGACAGGCAGACGGAGGGAGACAGGCGGAGAGGACACGGAGACGTAGAGGAGACTCACTAATTTCTCTGCTGTTGTTTTACAGCCTCTCTGCACCCAGGAGAACGCGCACGCAGAAACCAGGTACCCTTCCCCCGCGGTGGATTGTCCTCCATGTTCCTTTTTGGAACCCGTTCTTATTGTATTAAGATGCAAACGTTAATATTTGCCTGTGTGTGTGCGTGTCTGTGCAGGGCTGTGGAGGACTACAATCCATATGCTGAAACCCAGAGGAAAAGACTGCTCTACAGGTAAGAGCGCTGTCTGCACACGCGTGTGCTCATTTATCATGGTAATCTGATCAGCCTGGCTGGCACAGACTGCAGCAGGAACAGGAAGAGGAGCTCCGTTTGTTTGTCTGTGCGCGTGTGTCCCGTTGCTGTACAGAACCTTCGGTGCTTCATTGTGTGTGTGTGTGTGCGCGCGCGCGGCCCATTCACATAAATGAGGTTGTACGGTAATTGTGTCGCGTGCCTCACGACAGGAAGAGCCGTGATAACTCGGGCTCCAGTTGGACGGGCAGCAGCATGCACAGCAGCACCGACACCGACTATCGCTACGGCAACGACCCCCCACCCTGGAGCAGCAGCGACTCGGACTCCTCCTACCAGTGGACGAATCCTGCCCCGAAACCGCATCAGCCTGCCAACCACAGCTGGGAGGCGCGAGGCTCAGGTGCGTGTTCGGAAATAGCACGTCTGCACTTTTCAACACGTGGCGTGTCGCACCTTCGACATGTAAATTCAGTCGGCGAGGGTGAGACGTGCGTACCTATAGGCCCGCAAACTTCCTCAACACGTCACACTTGGGGAAAATCACTGTTTATAAATGATCTGGTTTTTTTTGTTTTTTTTTAATATAATTCAGTCGCATCTAATTAACAACAGTGGAACTGGTGTGAAAATGTGAACCCAGTCCACGAACGCTCACACCAGAGCTGTAAATTTTCACAAAACACCTCCAGACTTGTTCGCATGTTCAGGAAAAAATACATCATCACCCAGAGTGCACGGGGAGGGGGCAGAGCCTGCTTCCGTCTCGCTTCTCTACTTCCTCTACCCTTTCTCTCTCTCATCTCCCCTCCTTTTATACATCTCTCTCTCTCTCAGGCTCCATCCCTCTGTTCAGGCTGCCACCCACCTGTCCCCACCCCACGTCCCCTCCCATCAGAGAAGAGCCCGCTCAGAGCTCTGCCTTCATCATGGAGAACGGGATCCCCCCAGGAAGCATACTAGTGAACCCACATACTGGTACATAACACACACACACACACACACATAACAGTGAGATTTTAGTACACACCACATGTTATTCACATCATCAAACTCGAACCTTGACCTCTCAGGGCAGCCTTTCCTGAACCCTGATGGATCCCCCGCTGTGTACAACCCTCCAGACAGTCAGCAGCCAATCAGGAGCCAGACTCAGCTACAAGGCCCAGAGCAACAAGAGCAACCGGTAACCAACACACACACTTGCACACAGCATGCAGAATATCCTCACACTGTCACGCACACACACACGTGGCTGTATGCGTCCTTATCTCTGTGTCCATACGTGTGTGTGTCTCCCAGGTGCTTCAGTACTCGTCTGTGTCCTACACAGCTCCACAGATGTTGCCTGTCGCTCCCTCACAGCCATACCCCACAGTATGTATCACTGCGCAGTCGCACAACTGCCTCACACCTGTGAGTGTGTGTGTGTGTGTGCGTATTTACTCTGTCGCCGTCCCGCAGATTGAAGACCTCTCGTCACAGTTTGCTCATGTGACGGTGAGCTGTCCGCCAGCGGGTGAAGCCTCGTCTCTCTACCCTCCCGCTCAGGGTTACGTCTATGCAGCTCCTCCTCCTCCTCCTCCTCCTCCTCCCCCCACCGCCGCCTCCAGCTACTGCCAGCCCTCACCTCAGGTAGGGCGGCGCGCACTCTCTCAGTCCTCCGCGGACTCCCGACATAAAACCATCATCCAATGACTGATGGGATGCATTAAATACGGCGGCTTAGCGAAGGCTGCATCGATCGGACACGGATTTCGACACCGGAATCCTCTTCTAACTGAAGAAGTGAATGCCAGGAGGATATATTTTCACCTTTTTATGTCGTCCCATAGATGCCTGTGTATTTCTACGGCCAGTATCCTACCTCAGCTCAGCACGGATGCAGGCCGGTGTCACCCTGCCAGCACGGCCACAGCCAAGTAGCACAGCCGACAGGTAGGTCTCACCTGCGTGTGTGTGTGTGTGTGTGTGTTAGAGAGAGACCCGGAGTGTGGCAGTAGAGGAGGGGGCCGTTACACTGTCAGAGATGTAGTCTGAGGGTCTCACAGTGAACCGGTCTCTTTTCCTGCTGCTTCTATTCAGCACAGGGATAGGAACCAAGAAGAAGAAAAAATCAACACCGTCGCATGTTCCCGAATTCTCAGAGAAATAAACCCAAATTGACGTGTCAAATTATGAGATGCTATGGCACCGCAACATGAAGACAAATTCCTCACCCAGCGATGTGTGAGGAATTAAAAAAATATATATAATATATTTTTGCGGGCAGCGTGTTTGCTTGTTGCTGTTACGATTTATTGTTGCCAATAAAGATATGTATTCAACCGAATCCACAGCTACAATTTAAGAATTGGATTTGTCATTGAATTTAATGAGTAACATAAAAAAAAAAGTAAATGCTAATAAAACAGCAGAGTACCCACACTTTTACACAGCCACAAAAGGATGAATATAAAGCTGAGATTGTAGCGATAATAGTGGTGAGTGCAAAGGTGTTTGCTCTGGCGCGTTTTATTAAAAAAAATATTCCACGACAGTATGCGTATGTAGAAATGTCGTCCACTGGATGAAGTTATATATTTATGTACTAACAAATAAAAAGATATGATTCAGTTGTTTTCACGTATTTCAGAATTGGTTTGTTAATGCTGTATGTAAGCGTCAAAGAATGTGTTCTACAATAACCATGATGCTTTTTTTTCTGGAATGTAATTGCAGAAAAATCATATCTTAATAATAATCTTTTGTGTGTGTGTTTGCAGCAGGTTACGCCCCCACTGCCGGGGTGCCGCCATCTTCCCACACTCAGGCCCAGGCTGTGCTGGGGACCTACTCACCCATGGTCCCTCATCAGTGTAGCATGGTTCAGGTAAACGCTCGACACCCAACGATCTCGTTATTGCGTCACACTCCCAACATCTCGGCCCCACAACGAAGCGTTTGGCAGGTTTACAGAAACGCTGGGGGCCGCAAATTCCCAACTCTCTCTCTCTCTCTCTCTCTACCCCTCTGCAGGGGGGCGTCCCACTGTCCTATCCCCAAAGTAAGGTGGTGAGCGGGGTGGGTGGGGAGGTGGGTTACTGCTGCGTGGTGCCGCCACCGTCCCACCACGGCAGCTGCCATCCTCCCAGCCGCAGCAGCCTCGGCGCGCCGCCGGCCTGGAGCGCGCAGTACTGATGAAGCCTCACTGACGGCGCGGTGATAACTGTGGTTCCTGCGTGAACTCACCACACACACACACACACACACACACACACACACACACACACACACACCCTCCCTCTCTCTCTCCCCTTCCCTCCCCTCTTCCCAATGACGCCCTCAGGGCACAGTGTTCATGCACACACACACACACACACAACATGCACCCACCCACTCACTCACATAAATGTACCACTGTACCAAAGCTTAATAGTATATATCAGAGCTGCTGTATTGAATGCATTATTTATATACATAAATGGAGTTTTATAATTATATTAAATTATATATATTGTGTTTTAAGGAAATGCACTGTGTGAAGAGAATAAAGTGCTATGGCTGGACTCGCAGGTTCACTGTGGCTCTTTATACCGGCGATACTAATGTTGGTGGATGCGATGAGACGCATACATCAGGACCTAACGCGCGTTATTTGAAAATGTATTCTCCCCGCCTGACATTAAATCACCACTAATTTCATAAAAGGGAATTGAACGTCGTCGCCTTGATGGCGGAATACCAAATGCATTGGTTTATTATTATGGGAATTGTTCGGTGGTCTATTGGTTGAGGTGGGAGACGATGACACAGAGAGTTTATAACTAGAAATGAATGGCGTTCAGGCTTCGACATGTCGAGGCAACATGGCATGCTACAAATTATATAAATAGCAAATATCATTTCCAGTTACTATGCCCAATAAAGCTTCTGGAGGAGTTTCACAGAGACGGGACTTTGGCGCCCCCTCCTGCTCAAACTCTCTCTGTGCACCATTGGCAGGTGGAAACAAACAGGTGTTCATCATCACCAATTAACTGATCAATTAATCCGGAAAATAGCGCACAATTGTTTTCTCTTCCCCTTGAAAAAATTGCAGTTAATCACAGAAGATAAAGCAGAACAATTTGACAGATTTAGAAGTTGGAACAATTGAGAAAAATATATTTGGCTTAGTTCCTGTGTTTTAAAGCAGACATTCTAACTTGACACAGGAGTAAAAAGCTCAGCTGTCACCATGGACAGTGGCTCCTTTCTATTTTAGTGTTGCATACCATTAAATCCCCGCTAAATGGAATTTGGCCAGCATCCTCATCCTGTACACCTGTTCTTTTTTTATACGGTCCCAAATATAAAGTGTCACACATTGCACAGGATCACTGCATCATACAAAATCTTTCCCCTTCTCACACCACTGTGATAAAACCACTCTGAGGCTGCGTAATTCATTTAGTCCTCAGCCTTCCTTTCATATTCTCCCCCGTCAAATTCAATAAAACATATCTGTCATCCACACCGGGCTTTGAAATTTAATTTAGGTTTCATAACTGCGGCATCGAATGCATAATTCATACCGACTAACGGTTTCACAAAGCCACCTCTATTTTTGTCCTTTGCACACGCACGCGCACGCACACACATTTGAGCAGCAGTGCAGGTTCCATGATCTTTAATAAAAGGCACATGTACAGCCAAAGTGAGATGAGTGAGTCCACTGGCATAGAGACGAAGCATTAAAACACAGAAATACAGGAAGTAGAGGTCAGGAGGAGAGAGAGAGAGAGAGAGATCTATCTGCTTTACAGTAGAATCTACGTAAGTAACATCTTCTTGTTCTTGTTCAAGTAAGTCTAACACTAATATGTCACTGTGTTAAGGTAAAAGTCCCCACCCCCAGCACACACACACGCACGCACGCACACACGCACCCAATCCATCGCCACCTAAACCTGGTCCTCCGTTCCGTGCACACAAACATTTCCAGAGCGCCCTGTCATAGTTGACACAAAAGAACCCGGGACCACTGCTCCCTCACTGGAAAACAACCCGCCGACCCCCCTCCCCCAGGTTTCCTGTGTGTCAATTAAATGACTTGTCATTTAATTAAGGTACCGAAAAGGGTACTCGCTTTGAACGCTTTGATCATTCTTCTTCACATGGGAAGAGCCACCCCTCATTCTCCCGCACTGTCAGAATTTAAATGTCATGTCCCGAAAAACAAAATAATTAAACACAAGCCATAATTGTTAGCACAATACAAACTAAACTAAAATGACCAAAGATTGATGACACATAGAATTACACGATAATGAGGATGTGGTGCAACTATCTTGCAACTTCCCAACAATAAGTTGTTCTTCGGAAAATTCATTCAAATTTAGGATTATAATAGCGGCACCTTTCTGATTAAAATCACTTTGACAGCAAACACCTGCTGGTTCCAGTTTTTTTTTTTAAATATTTAAAAATGAATAAAATATATTATTAACTTTGGACAGTTCATCGGACAAAAAATCTCGGTTTGCGTTCTGCAACATAGTGATGGATGGGGGAATTTTATGATAATTGATTAACGAGCTGCAGCCTCACTGAGTGACACACATTGAACCCGGGGCCCTGTAGTCCAGTCATGCTGGTTAACCCTCACCCACACACACAAACACACAAAGGCAGCCGTTCACACACGAAAACCCATCTTGAAAGAAAAAAAAAAAAAGTTCACAGATACTTAAATATTTTAGGGTTAAGAGAAAAAAAAAAGGTGTTGAAGGTTATATTTAACCACAGATGGAGAAATAAGTCGAAGAACTAAAATATGCATGCAGCCAGGCCGTCTCTCCTCTCCATGAAAGGTTGAAGAGGGCTCCGGGGGGGCGTGTTCACGTCTGTTCTGGTCTGAGACGCCACGTGCAAACAGGAGGTGAGGGGGGGGACACGCACACACAAACACACAATCAACTCCCCTCGCATGTCCAAAGAACAGCCGTTTTTGAGTCAGATACTCTATTTTCACATTATCACGTTGGGGACGTTGGAACATGTAAGCAGAGTGTGGGCCTAACGCCACGGTCCATCAGGTAACGCTCCGTCTGCCTCACACAAACAAACAGCCACACGCACACACACACACATAAACACCCAGGAAATCTTGCTTATGTGGTGTGTGTGCTACCTTTGGCTGTGGGTGTCAGGGGTGAAAGGTCGGACGCAGCCTGACCTCAGAAAGCCTCCTCAGGTACACACCAACCATCTCAACAAACCCCTCCCCTGCCCACTGACCCCGCCCGCCCCCCCCACACCTGTGCCATCACCCCAGCCCTCCATCCCATAGCAATGCCCACCCATCTCCATAGCAACAGCTCCCCCAAGCTCGGGGTCTCACTATCTTGTAAAAGGAGGTAAGTGTAATTAGTGGTGTGTGTCTGTGTCTGTAAGCGTGTGTACCCTGCGTGATTATGTGTGTGTGTGTGTGTGTGTGTGTGTGTGTGTGTGTGTGTGTGTATGTGCGTGCGTGTCTAGGTGTTAAGAGGTATCAGTGGTTCAGTGGTGTCTTTCTTTTATCTTCATCACCATGCTCTCTTCTCTTTCTCCACCCCTCGTCCATCATCATCATCATCATCATCATCATCATCATCATCATCGTTCTTCCTCCTCCTACTCCTCTTCTTCTTCATCTCTCTCTTTATTTTTGGACTTGGAAGATGAACAGGCGCAGGTTGATGTTTTTGGCGGCCAGCAGTTTGTTGCACTCCACGGAGTCGGAGATGGGCAGGGGGACGTATTCGGTCTCATTGGCGTCGTTGCAGAAGGAGTGATGGTGGATGACGGGCTTGATCCGCACGTCGTCGTACGGCCCCTTCAGCAGCAGGAAGGAGCACTCCAGGGCGGAGTTCACCTGTGCGCGTGCACACACACACACACACACGTCTTACACACACAATATGACACAGCGGGACAGTTTGGCCGTGATGAGGCGGGGTGCGTGTTACCTTGCTCTTTAGGATGAGCTGGAAGGAGAGGGTGCGCTTGCAGGAGAGGTTGGGGTTGCGCTCCGAGTCGTTGACGCGCGCCTTCAGCACCCACGTCTGGTTGAGCACCGTGAAGCGCGGCGTCTCGTAGTAGAGGCGCGTGATGAAGTCATCGGTGCGGTACGGCCTGAACTGAACCTCTGGATAGACGCCAGTTAATTTAAAAAAGGAAGGAAGGAAATAATAGTGAGTGATGGAGCCATTTTTTTCGTATCGTCTTTGAGTGTGTGTGTGTGTGAATGTATGTATGTATTTAAAGGAGAAATGCATTGTTGCGTGTAGTTGACTTGTTTGCCCAGTAGGTGGCACGGAGAGCATGGGAAGTGCATAAGTAGGACAGGAAGTCATCGCAATCAGGTGCGTGCGTGTGGCCAGAGCACACACTTCTAGGTTTAGTGTGGCCGACAATTGAGCCTTTGTTTACGTTCATTTAAGTCAAAAATCGTGAGATTGTGGATCAACTGGTGCTCATTTTGTGACAAGAGCCACAAGCTGTGAAATAAACGGAGCGTTTGAGGACCCTGTGATTCATTCTGAGCAATGGAGGCTCCTGGATTCCCACGCCGAGTCACTCACAGTTATGGGTGAGTGAGAAATGTGGGTGCTTCCCGTGTTTGTAAGAACCATTTGCGACAGGGGCTCATTGCTGATTTTGCGGCGCACTCTCTTTTCGCAGCTGGATCTAAATACCCGTGAAGCCGATCTTCTCGTAGCAGAGCAGGCCGAAGATGGTGTTGTAGAGCTGCATGTCTCGGCGGTGGCTCTGGTCCATCTCCCCCAGGATTCCCATCAGCTCTGTGCCCGTCTTGGTGGGGTGGCAGCACTCGCCCTCGTGCGCCGGCAGCTCGTGGAAGGGACCCTGCCACGGGCAGCCGATCCGCTTGTACTTGCACTGCGTCACCCTGGAAACAAGGACATGTGGGTAAGAGATGCTTTTTTTTTCATGAATACCTGCTCTGAGTGGAAACTATTAATAATAATAATAATAATATCAAAGGTGCGAATTAAACTAATAATATTGATTTCTAAGATAAATGTGCTTTTAATGAACACTCTTTTCTTCTTTTTTAAAATCAGTAGCTGATTAAAGATTCAGCAGGCATTTTAACTTAATTCCCTACTTTTAACGGAGTACTGTAAAAATACCTGTACTTCATTATTGTAAAACTAGTTCCATATTCAGATGTACAACCTCATCACCCGGAGTGATGGAGAGATTTAGGAGCACAACAACGTCACATTTAATCCCATTTATTCAGACGCAGGAGACCAGCTCTTTGGCTCTTTCGTCTGACCCGACCCTAAAAAAATAAAAATAAAACACCTGGTGGCTGCCATGGCCTGTTGTCATGGCAACACCAGAAAATGCACCCACACACACACACACACACAGAGAAAGCCACAAATCATACCTCCATGAGTATGCAGTGGTGTATGTATAACATTTGTGGTATGTTCAGTATTTCCATGAAAGTTTGTGAGCAAAGCACAACCACATGTGGCTGGCTGCACAGAAAGAAAAGTGTTGGGGGTGAAAACACATGAATCAAGTTGTTTTTCTTCCTAAATGTGATTTGGGGAAATTGTGTTGGATTTTGATTTGGAAATCAGTGTTATTTATTTTCATTTAATTAATCAATTGTCTGACACTGAGTGTGTTGGGGGGTAATATAAGGGTCTTTACACAATATCCAGGAAATAATGCCAAAGCCAAAAATATTAACAGTATTTGAATGAAAATCTATATTGAGTGGTTTTGACTTTAACGTCAGTCATCGTCTCCTTCTGATTTGGAATGTGTAAAGGGGAAGTAGTTTTACCTGCAGTTAGGACATGTGGCCTGCTCCTCCTTGAGACGAGAGTCGGCCAGGAGGTGGATGAAGCATCCTGCACACATCAGGTGTCCGTTGGTACACTGGTGGAGAGCAGATGCGATGTGAAGAAAAACTTAAGTTACTAATAAGATACTTAGACCTTTTTTGTCCAATTTTGTGGCAAATATATCCACGTTACTTGTTGCGTGGATTGTTGAATTTAGAAAAAAAAAAAAGTTTAAGGAGAAACCGGGACTAAGATCAAAATGCGCAATTTGTTGAGAAAAATGCCAGGAGACACGTTTGTATAAGAGGAGACGTATGTCCCTTGAGTCTGTTGTCACAAAAAATGGAAATATGTGTAGGTACTTACTATGTACTAGTATAAAAGTATGTATGTACTTTTATCTGTGCATTATGGCCAAGTATTTGGGTATATATAAGAACTAATAAAACGAATAGTTTGACTTTAAGACATTTTAAGTCTTTTTTTATGTTAAGAGCAGAATATTATGTATGGGAAGATATGTTTACTTGTTGTGTTATTAATACATGTTAATACACATGTATTGATAACAATGAGTAAACTATCATTTATTCCAAATGACATTGAAGGAAGCCATTTGTAGACCATTGGGTTTGGATTGAAGGGGATGATGGGGGGGTTATATCATTAAATGATCATTATATTTATATATTCCAGAGGTTTGTGGATGGGTGTGTGTGTGTGTGTTTGTTTTTGTCTTTCACAGTGTAACGGTGTGCCTGCAGGCCTGGGTGTGTCTGTGCTGGCTGTTTTGCAGGACACACTCGGGGGCCTGTGTCTGTGTGCGCGCGCGTGACTAAAAATAAATGGAGGTGGGAGACACATTCAACAGGTTGAACTGGGGGGGTTGGGTGCAGGGACGTATGCCGTTTTTTTCTCGGTTCGTTGTTGGACATACAGGTTGTTTTTTGGGGGGAAGAGGGAGGGGGGGGGAGGGGGGGGGGGGGTTATGAGGAGGGAGGTTTATGATTTCCACCATGTTTACCTGATAAACAGACGCCTTGGGCAAATCTAGGCACACGGTGCAGCACAGCACTGAGTACAGTCTCTCCTCCAGCTTCCCCGACTCCCCCTCAAGCAACTTCACTCGCTTCTTGGGCGGCTGGTCCGGGTCGGGCTCGGGCCCTTCGCGGCGCATCCCGACCTCCTCCTGCATGGCGGCGACCCCGGCGACAGCCTCCGCCGCTGCCCCCGCGGCCCCGACCCCCAGGCCTCCCGAGGAGGAGCCAGGGGCGGCCGCAACGCCCACGTCTCTCTCTTCCAGGGAGGACATGGCGCTGGCTGGGTCTAAAGAAATGTCCCCGGGATTGAACCTGCCGCGGCCGCGTCGAAGCCCAAAATATAGATTAGCAGGTTAGCTCAGGGGCTAGCTAACAACCTGTCAAGCTAACGGTCAGCTGACAGCTAGCTAACGTTAGCCTGGCTAACGCTGTCA
Source organism: Colistium nudipinnis (assembly GCA_016785305.1). NCBI lineage: Eukaryota > Metazoa > Chordata > Actinopteri > Pleuronectiformes > Rhombosoleidae > Colistium > Colistium nudipinnis. The sequence continues at coordinate 166,879 of JAFBJU010002872.1, read as the reverse complement.
GGCAGGAATGCGGCTTTAAACTCGTTGTTTATACACTCTCCTGCACTTTAGAACTTAAAATAAAACAAATGTCACAAACGAACGGTAACGACTGTGTACTAACGTTATTACGTGAACATTATAGTGTAATTACGGCTTTGATTTAGAGGTGGACTAGTTGTGTTGACTTACAGTGAGGCTAGCAGACTATGTTGCTAGCTAGGTTGACAAACACACGGCGGTCCTCTGCGCTCTGCCCGGCCCGAGAACAAAAACAACCCGGCCGTCCCTCCGCTGCTGGCCGCCTCTCGACGCCCTGACAGCGGCTCACGGTGGCGTGCACCGGCGGCCGAGCTCCCGCTGCTCCGGCGCCCACCGACGGTCCGCGGCGCCGACGGGGACCTGTCGCTGATTGAATCCGCGGATAGAGACACTTCTGTGGGGACTCGTCTCTCTGGCTACACAGCCATCTTTGTTTTTTTTTTGTTTTTTTTTTCCTTTCCCCCCCCCTGTCCTCTCAGCCTTTCACCATTCCGGGTCAGATGCGTGTGATGACGGCGATTAGCAGGAGTTGCGTATATAAAAGTCAGAATTGTGTAGTGGTGTGTCTCCGTTTGTGTGTCGTCAGCTTGTTGATCAAAGCCGCGCTGACAGCGGAATGTTTTGTTGTGCCAGATGACTTGGGGTATTTAAAGAGTTGTAAAGTGCGCGTGCGCAGTGCGCACCTGCGGGTCTGTGTGTGTCTGTGTGTGTGACAAACAGCTGATGTGAGACACTTTAGCTTTTTTTTTGGATCTTCCATCATTTGAAACATCTGGAAAGTCCACTACACGTGTTAGGACACATTAGTAAACATGTGTCCAACCTGCCAACAAAAACTCTCACTTATAAATAATCATCGAGTTTCTGTTTTCGAGGAAAGTGTATTTGATTTAAATGAAACAAAAAACAATGGATGCTTGAGGTGTCCAGGGTATTTTTTGGTCTTTGTTATTATGTCGGAAGCATTTACAGGCTTTTTCATCCCCTCAGTGATCCAGGTTTGTGGCCTGGCAGCCTGGAGGCCTGGGAGGGGTGACATGGGTACAGGATGGGGGGTTGTGTGAATGAATGTGTGGGGGTGTGTGTGTGTGTGTGGGGGGGGGGGGGGGGGTCCAGAGTTTCAGCTGTCTGCAGTCGGGTGGGACAGGACCAACCACTCCTCGATTGGACAGACAGATATGCCTTATTTGGTCTGTGTGGAATAGCAATTGAGCCATACTCCCCTCAGCTATGCACCCACACTTTACACCAAAGAGCTGTCTGAGGTCACACACGGACACAAACACACGGTGGGTTACAGGCGCCTTTACAAAACATGTGTAATAAACGCACTGAAAGAGAAAGAGGTCAAGCAACCGGGTGGTAAAGTTGCCCGACTTACTGTGACAAACGTTCTCTTCCAGATGTTTGTGAATTTCCATTAAACTAATATTCTGAGGCAGACTTCTAGGAAGAAGGATCGGTGTCGTAGTAGTGTGATCAAAAATAGCCCTGGCCTCGGATATGATAACATCATATCCTCAGAGTTGACCACAGTTGGCAGAGAGAGACAGATGGTGGATCAAAACAAAAACACGTTGTGTTTAGAATTGGGAATGATGATAAACTGAAAAAAAGTTTTTAAATTCAAATTTGATGCCTACGTGATGAAATCTGTCTATTTCACTTCCACTCAGTGCTTTCCTTCTTTACTCCATGCTTCATTTTGACATTTTGATCAAGGATCAGGATAAATGGATCACACACATTGAGGAGATTTATCTAACCCCCCCAAATGAGTCGGATCGCGTTATCTGTGGGCCATTCACCGATTCAGTTGCCAGGAAAACCTGTAGTATTGTCCTGAACAATGACCGTGACGAGCCTGATCTAATCACAGGGTCAGGAGTGGGGGTGTTTTGTGTGTGTGTGTGTGGACTCGGCTCTTCACGGTCCTGCCGAAGGCTTGGAGGAGAACTAGTGGTGGTGTTGTTGTGGGGCGCGACCTGCTGAGGTTTGCTCAGCTGTATTGTGTGATGGTGACTGTGGAGGTTTTAAGTGTGTGTCTCTGTCGGTGACGGGAGTTCAGTTGCGTTGTCTTTTTCCCCAGTCTGTGTTTGACAGCTCTGGATGTGGATGCTGTAGATCTGGCCTGCTGGGTGCTGAGTCTGGTTTCTGTCGGCCGGGTGTGTCCTCCATTGTTTGCACTCTGATCTTTGTGGATACGGTGTGACCTGGACTTGCTTCTGTGGATTGCAGGTTTAGTGGTTTGTTCTCATTTAGGCTCTCATCACCTCTGCTGAGCTCTTTGTGTGAACGGGGGATTTCTCCCTGGCTGCCGGTGTGTGCTGCTCTTTTGTGCGTCATTGTTTGTGCCGCTCTTTGAACGCTCTCTGTTTCCACAGCGCTCCTCTGAGTGTTGTCTGTGAACGCCCCCTGCTTGCAAACCGAAACCATGGCCTTCACCCAGGGATGCAGCAGGGTCTGCTCGGCTGTCAGCCGCACTGTGGGATCTGACTGAAGCAAAGCTGTGACCAGAGCTCTGGCTTCTGCACACAAAAAACATTCGATTACATTTGGTTGACACATTAATAAAAAAAAAAAACAGTTAGTGCGTTTATCTAAATTAAAAAGTACTTGACCCCCCTTTTTATTTTATGTATTATTATTATTATTATTATTATTATTATTATTATTATTATTATTATTATTATTATTATTATTATTATTATTATTATTA
>JAFBJU010002872.1:106003-163716 GCA_016785305.1 Colistium nudipinnis | reverse complement strand
TTATTATTATTATTATTATTATTATTATTATTATTATTATTATTATTATTATTATTATTATTATTATTATTATTCACAACAATCATGTGTTTTGTGTGAATACATTATTATACAGTTCTGCCAGATTTATATTTTTATATTTCTGTGCCTCTCACCCTCTGAGATGGGGTCCCAGTAGGGGGCCAGGAAGTGGAGCTGCCCCTGTTTTATTAGCTGGAACAACTCTTCCTGGTCCCGATCCCGACTCCGAAATGGAGGGAAGCCACACAACAGGATGTAGAGAATCACACCCAGAGCCCAAACGTCCACTGCCACACCGTAACCTGGGCGGGTCAATCACAAACGAGATTTCAAAGTAAAAAGACAGACCTTTTATTTTTTTTGGTTTGTTTTTTAGATACCACATCAGACGGGACCAACCTGTCTCACAGAGAATCTCCGGGGCTACGTATGTCGGTGTCCCACATATGGTGAAGACCGGTTCGGTCACAACCATGGCCAGGCCAAAGTCTCCAAGCTTCAGCCTGCAGACGTCTCTTGCCACTCGCTCTATCTGAGAGGAAACGTCCAGATTACATTTTTAGTTCAAACTGCTCACACATAGTAACACACAGCGAAAATATTAAGTGCCTGAACTTTTTTTTTAATTAATTACTTTATATCAACAACTAAAAATGATGTGAGCCAGTAAGGTATTAGATTAAAATAGATGACGGACCCATTTTAATTTGTATATGCAAAGTACACATTCAAATCTGAAAGTAACTTCATAACTAAAAGACAATGAATTTGGATTTTTTTTTATATTACACATTACCAGTAGGTTTTCTGGTTTGAGGTCTCGGTGGACGATGCTCTTGCAGTGGATGTAGTTCAGAGCATCGCTCATGTCCGACACCATCAGTCCGGCCTCCGCCTCGGAGAACTTGCCCCTCTCGCTGATGGCCTCGAACAGATCCCCCCCGCTCACCAGCTCCATCACCAGGTACGAGTGCGTGGCCGTGTGGTGGTGCGCCAACAGCCGCACGATGCGCCGGTGACACAGGCTACCCAGCAGGCTCAGCTCGTTCTGCATCATGTGCTCTCGACCAATCAGCTTGGAGCGCTCCACTATCTTCACGGCCAGGATTTGGCCGTCGTCACGACGACGGCACTCCCGCACCACCGCAAAGTTCCCGTCACCGACCACACGGCCTATTTCGTAGCAACGCTCTATGTCGGACAGGGTGACATCGCTGTCGTCTGACGGGAGGTCAAAGGTCATCGCCTGCTGGACGTCCCTCTCTGCTGGTCCCACGCCTGGAAGTGGTTTTAAAAACTGGAATTGTGCGACACTGCTCTCCTCGTCCCCGCTGATTGGTGGAGGAGGTGGAGCGCTGAGAGGAGCCTCTGGCTTCTTCTCCTCCTGCTCCGTGTGAGAAGGAGCTCTTTGCTTCCTGGACACGGGAGGAAGAGGAACCCGCCCTGACAGCGGATTGATCCACTCTGACCCCTGAGGATGTTTGGCTCTTAGTGCCAAGCAGTTTTCACACAGCGATGCAGGAGGTCTCTCCGCCTCTCTGAGATCCTCCTCCTGTTTGATGATGGACGGCGGCCGCTCTCTGGCCCCGCCCCTCAGGTGAAGTCTCTGCAGGTTGTTGGGGAGGTGAGCCGGTTTCCTGCAGGAGCTCTTCTTATGCAACTTCTGAACATCTGGATTACAATTGCCAGGCTGTTGTGTGTCCGCGGGGTGAGGTGTGTGTGTATTTGTGTGACGTTTGACGTCCTGGTCGGTGGTCTCGCTGCTGTCCGCCCCCTCGCTGTATCCGCTGTCGGCCTTGGCGGCTTTGTCCGGAGCGGAGCTGAGTCTCCTCTCCCAGGCCCCGAGGGCATCGGCCCGGTACTGGGAGGGTTGGGGATACAGCTCCTCCAGAGCCTCCTGCACGCTGGTCAGCTCTGGACGACACTTCCCCAGAGCCAGGAAGGCCACTTCGCCTCTGAAGAAGTCACACACACCTTTCACCTGAGAAAATATAAGAAAGACTAGGATTTGACAGGTCAATAGGTCGGGAGACAGAGATATAGGCCAAAATGAAATTTTCGTGTGATCTGGACCATAAGATGAAGTCATTAGGCCCCTGACATGATTAAAATTGATACTAAAAAATAAATAATATTTTTTGTGTTATTCTCTCTCTATATATATATTTTTTTTTTAATTTATTTATTTATAAATTTTTACAGATCTTTCCTGAACATCAGTGCATTAGCTGCATCGACCCGGAGAGGTCTGGAGGATGTCCCCCATGTGTCCAGTGAATGTGTGCGTGTGGTCGAGTCTCACCTCTCGTGCGTGGCTGGTGTAGAGACGCGTGACTCTGGCTCTGTGCCAGCGAGGAAACCCCAACGCCTCCGAGACGTCCTGCAGCAGCTGCTCGAAAGACACCACGCCTCTACGGTTCAACAGCACGGTCACCTGCCGAGACGGCACACACACACACACACACACACAAACACAGGTGGGTGAAAAAAAATAGTTTCTCATTTAAGTTTTAAATTACAACTTTATTAATGTTCACTTAAAACTGGTAGTTACTAGTAGAATCAAAATATTCATTCAGATGGAAATTTAAAAAAAAAATGTAAGAGAATTTAAAAAATAAATAATAGAAAGAAATGCAGTATCACCTCTAGAGAAGACATGTCAGTTGTCAGGATCAAAATATGAATTAATTATAATTTGTACTGAAGATTTTATTTTTGCTATAAAGTTATATAAAGGGTTGTATTAAAAAAAATCTAAATAAACTCAAATGTAATTCTTATCAATACTTTTTTAACAAATCCATGAAACATTTGTATAGTTTTGCTTTCTGAGTGTCCAGTCACCTTCCGCAGTGAACTCTGTCCACAGGGACGGACGATGGTGACCAGGTGGGGACGCTCGGCGCTCTCCTCTGCGTGCCGGGTGTGGAAGAGAGGCAGGTGAGATGAGGGTGAAGGAGGAGGCAGGGCGTGGGGCCTGTGGACCTGTGGGTGGGTGTGGATGGGCCACGGCTGGGGTATCCCACCAGGACGCTTCATCAAGGGGATGTTGGGAGGAGCTGAGGCGGGGGAGAGAGTGAGGAGGACAGAGCCGGGTAATTAAATGTGTACCAAGCACAGTGATGTCATCACCCCACAGGTAGGGCGTCCAGTAAAGCTGTATACAAAGAGGGGACAAAAAAAAACCACAAGTAACACAACACCGGCTCCTCATCCCGTGTGAGTGCGCGCTCATGTGAGTGAAAACAAATCCGGCTGATCAGATTTGAGTGTTTTCCATCTCGTGGAGTGCAAGAAGCCATTTGAGATTCCTCAAGCGCCTTGTCCCCCTGGCTGAATTATTTAGGTTTCCTTAAGTCATGCCAAGCCGCACACGTACACACATGTACACAAACACACACACACACACACACGTACACACACATCAAAACAAAAGGTTGCTCGACCTGGTTAGGGTTGAGCTGAATCTGCATGATTAATGAAGCTTTCGAAGACTCGGAGCATCTTTGACGTTTCACTTTCTGGCGCAAAGGGAAAATAGATGTTATCTCTGCATTCAGACGAGGGATGTTTTTTTTTATTATTCTTTTCCTTTCCAGACGCAAAACGACAGACAGAAACACAAGAACCTCTAATTCGGACATGACCAGGCCCCCCTCCTCTTTTAACAAGACACTGCCTAACCCCCAGTGAGTTAAAACACACACACACACACACACACACACACACATTTCAATGTCTTCAAAGCTGCAGAGCTAACAGAGACTGAATAAACCCTTTTCCAGGAGGTTCTGGGAACTTCAAGGACGTGTGCATGTGTGTATGTGTGCCTTTGCCTGTTTGATAGGCACTAGATAAGCATTTCAGGACCCTTAATCTTATAATATTTCATGTTTATTTTTTTACACCTCAGATTCCTATCAATCAGTGTATGTGTGATTTAGGCCTAATCATCCTATACAAACAATTATTTGTTTCACTTTGAATTCTATTGTTTAATATATTACTAACTTTAACATTCACTATAACTTTCAATGTATTATTTAAATGTGTTAGTAAAATCCACCCTGTCTGTCCATCAACTCACCTGCCAGTCTCCATTTGGCCTTACGCGCAGCGTCGCATCCATAGCGGCTCCTCTGTGAGGGCGTCATGCCTCCACAATATCACACAACAACAACAACAACAACAACACACCACAACAACACACAACTGTCCACTTAATGACGGGGACACTTTGTCTTCATACAGCTGTCTTCGTCCTCCTGCTGTCGCTGTCGCTGCTGAGAGGAAACGGGATGCGCACCGGACATAGTGTGGCTACCGTGGTTACCATGGATACGCGTCAAGTTTAACCAGGTGAGCAAAGGGAAACACCGGAAACTGAAGGACCTCATGATGAAATTGGAATTAGATATAGAATCGATTGAAACTTAAATGCTGATGTGCCGCAAAATATATTTATGAGTCAAGAGGTGATCTATTTTAGATTTTTATTCGTGGTTAAGTCTTCCTTTAAGACTGGTAGATGACTTTTGACAAGTTTTATTTTGAAGGAGCTGACCGGAAAGTGTGTGTGTGTCACTTATTTACCTGTTGATTTATTAAATTGGTTCTAACAATCATAGATGCTTATGTCAATAGTAATATATGTTTATTTATATTATATTCTGCAATGTGTGACAAATGCATAAATAAATAATGATTAATAATATAGAAGTACATTTTTCTTTTCAGAATTTCCTTTTCATTTCTGCTCACTGTGCATGTTTCATGATAGATAGATCATTTTTATCAGGATTTACATGACAAATGCTGAATAGATTTATGAAAAATGAATGAAAAAAAACTCTATTAAATTGCCAAATATTTAATTTGCCTACCACTGCTCTAAAGGCTATAAGCATTATGCATAAAGTGTATTTAGTCCTATAAATAAAAAATATTTTAAAATATATTTAAAATCTTTTTTTATTATTATTATTTTGTTTAGTGTTTAATATGCTAATTCCAAACCTTAAATAAAACCCTACTGGGATCAGGAAGCCCACAAGGCTAATGAAGATGAATTAAAGAAGCCTTGAAACAAATGTGTGGTGTATATATAAATACATGCTGAACAGACTTTCACAAAATCCTTCATTTATTCTTCTAAATTACTAGATAATTAAATGTTGTAAATGTAAGAACGATAGCAGTCCTTAGTTCATCTATCTGCAACTAGGGATTAAAAGTAGACTTTGCTTCATTTTTATAAGTTCCCAGCAATCATTCATGTATTTCTTCTTTTATTGCTGTTGCTTTCTTGTAAAGGTATAAATGAAATACCTCTTAACAAAAACTTTCTGAGACATCAAATATAAGTTTTGTATTTATCCAAAGACTTTTTTAGCTTGTTAAAACCAACAAATTCTCAACAACAGGGGACGTGACTTCAGCTCGGTATCCTCAGTGGTAGCTCCTGGCCTCGTTAAAATGCTTTTCTGTTGGGACTCAGGGGAGAATGAATGAGGAAGAAAAAAAACCCTGAGGGGTTCACACAAAACCTTTTATATCACAATGAGTGGAAGAAAGTTATGGTGAAAAATCGCTCTGACAGCAGGGGGAGAGGAACTGCCAGTCTCAACGGCCGTTACCATGGTTTCACTGATGGAATCCAATACTCTGCTACACGCACACACACTCACAAAGACACACACAACAGTGTCCAGTTGATCTTTTAATACACTGCCCCCCCTGTGGCTCTGTCTCCAAGGATACTGTTAATATTGGATCAGGAAGTAACGAGTCCATATCCTGGACTCACCACTGAGAATAAACAGTCTGTTTTTTTAAGTGAAAACCAGTTGTAGGACATTTTATCTGTTTCTTGATGTTATTAAGAATCAATGATTATGACTTGTTCTCTAGAGACATTTTATATAATTTTACTTGTATTTTACTTACTTTTTACATGTTTATCTTTTCCTGCACACACTTGTATCTGCTCTGATGCACTTTAAGTTTATATGCAGCATATGAAAGTAACATTTCAGGAGTTAAGCCAAGGTGTCAACAGGGTATCCTTTCATGTAAAATGTGGTGTTTTTTTTTGGCAGTTTTGCAGAAGCTGAGTGGATTTTATATCCCCAATATTGTACCCACAAAAGCTTTGAGTGTGATACACTGAGCACGAGTGGCCAGCAGAGGGCGCAAGAATACTTCTAACTCCAGCCAATGCAGCTTCAGACGAATTACACTCGGGCATGGTGATGAACATGAATCATGCTAATTCATCATGACCCACTACAACAAATGCACATAAATCATGTTAATGTGCCAGCACATGCTATTGGGCTCAGGACAGGAGGATAAATGGCTGATGGATGCAGCATCCAGGGGGCAACCGATTTTATTCTGGTCTCGGCTCATCCAAATGTGTATTGTTTGTGCCAGTGCACACTCTATCCACACTTGCAAGCACATATCATGCAAACAGGCCACCATCTAATGTGTGTAGCAAATACATGTTTTAACGCGCCATGTCACTCATTGTATTCATGTAAATGCATTGTCTCAGCCAATCTGTTTTTGTCTCCTGTGATTTAAAAAAGAAATACCAAAGAAGATGAATGTAAATCTTACCAACTGACGCAGACATCCTGTCCATCTGTTTATTCTCTTTAAAAAAAAATCTTTCCAGGCTCGGGGAGGGGGGGTTTTATTGCATCAAGGAATGTGATGTGAATTCCATCTGTAGGAGTAAAGCAGAACACATACACACACATATACACTATATGTACCTGACAGCTCCTCCCACAAACAAATACAAACAGTGGCCAACTTTACAACTAATTGACCTGATTGTTCACATTTAAACCGGCCCTTTCAATGAGTTGAAGTTGATATATATATATTGCTTTGTTATTCAGTGTCATGATACGGATACAAGTTCTCACCTCTCTCTCTCTTATAATCAGATTTAAACCTTGGTGCTCATTCTCCGTAGGGACAAAGGAGAGAGAAGGGGTGCAGCCTGGGAGAGAGAGAGAAGCTGTAGAGTAAGTGAGTGAATGAATGCATGCATGTTGTAGAAGGGTGTGGTGTCGTACGGCTGTTAATTTATCAGTATTATTCGCACAGTCACACACAGATGCTCCGCAAAGCCGCAGAGGGGGAAAAAAATCAGCATTCCTTAGTTTATGGAGGCTGCCCCTCACTCGGGGGATTCAACCCTGCTCAGCAATCCGTGCCCATCAGCTTTCTGCTTATGTCAGCCCAGTGTATATTTGCTCAGACACGCAAACACACACTCGCACATGTATACACACACACACACTCACACAGTTAACACACTCCCCCTCTGCTGCGGTCCTGTTTGTGAAGGCCAAACACAGGCCGTGCAGGGTGCATGTGGACAGTATGGGGGGCTATCATCACATATTCGGTCAGCAACCCCATCAGCAGTCTAGCCAGAAAAAAACTTTTTTTGTAATGTATACACAGGTCAAAGTTTAACTCAATAGAAGATTGGAGATAATTACCATATCTGTTTTTTCCCATGTGATGCACAGTGGTTTTTAGCATTAGAATGCACGGCCTTATCCATTTAAGCATGCATGTGGTTGAAGTGATGATAAAGTGCATGCAGGGAGTTTTTTTTTGAGAGAGAGAGAGAAAATGCCACTTATCGTGAGTCATGACCACAGTGGCCCTAAATCGCAGCATTGTGTAACATCAAAGACATTTAGAAACAGACGCGCACACAGGCAGCGTGCAAACAGAGCTGAGTGACTTTGACCTTTCACCTCCTCCCTGTCTCTCCTCGCTCATTTTCCATGTGTGTGTGTCTCCCACACCTGTTGATGTCAAATGGCAGACACACGCATGCCACCCATTCGTTCCATTCATCACACACACAGAAACACACACACACACACACAGATGCACGTTTAGACACAGTTATGGACAAGAAAGTAGATCATGGGAGGACAAGGGCAGTGGGACAGGGTGTGTAACATGGTGTGATCTGATGCAACAGCTTTCAGTATTGACTTATTCCCCCCAATCTCTGTGTGTGTGTGTGTGTGTGTGTGGCTGGGTGTTTGGTAATACACAGCTTGCAGAGATCATCTGACTATCTGCAGACAGGGAGGATTTCATCAGACGGAGAGAGACAGACGGATGAGAACTGGACATGAGTTGTGCTCATGAATGAGATGCTGTTATGCATACATATGTGTGTGTGTGTAATTGTTCCCGCACTTCTGTGTGCACGTCCATCTTTGTGAGGATGAATATGTATTTTAGTCGTGGACACGGGATATTTTTGGCACATACGTCTGTCCTCCCAAATCTTTGTGGGTCAATTTTGGTTGGTTTTAAATCTAAAGATTAGGATTTTACATCTTTAAATGCGTTTGAGTGTGTCTCTGTGTGTTTGTGTGTGTGCAACGCACAAAAAACAAAACACTCACACACTATGTTATCAAAGAAACGGGTTAAAAACCAGAGCGGGAGAAGTTACTGAAGCAAGAAGGGAGAGAACAACCATCACTTTTTTCTTTTCAACCTTCATCCCCCCATAAAAAAAAATCAATCATCCCCCTCCACCTCCACTCAGCCTCAATCTGTTGTCCCCCTCTTTATCTGTCTTTGACAACAGCAGGGGTTTGTTCAACATCCTCCCCCTCTCTTCTTTACTCAGCCTTTCATTCTTCCAGGCTTGCTGTTTTTTTGTTTTTTTTTACGATGCCCCTGTTGCTCTCTTAGAACCTTCATCTCTTTCTCAAACATCCCCAACATATAAGCCTTATATATATAAAAAAAGAAAGAAATTAGAATATTTCAGCCAAAGCATGTTATTAGTCATAACAATAATACTATTGTGTAAATAGAAGAAAAAAAAGCAAGCTTATTAAATGAGAATTAAAAAACACAACCTACTTATTCTCTCCATTAATAAATCCCTATACAACACAGAAACGAATTCTAACTCGCATCCAAATCCATTTAATTTGCATGGGAGGCTCACGCGCGCGCGCACGCACGCACTCTCCTCCTCCGCCTCCTCTCAGACTGATGACATCATGAACAGCCGTTATAAATCCAGCCAGTAGGATCTCAGCTCTCTCACACACGGACCCGCACTCTCTCTCTCCTGTCTCTTCTTTCATTCTGTCGCTCCCTCGCTTCGCCGCTGCAGCTCTTCTCCTCTCTTTCTCTCTCTCTCTCTCTCTCTCTGCCGCAGACATGGCCGAAGCATTCGTTGGCACGTGGAACCTGAAGGAGAGCGAGAAATTTGACGACTACATGAAGGAGCTGGGTAAGTGTGCGCAGTGCGCATGCGTGGGTAACAAGGGAGGCTGCGATGGTGCGGGTGCTGTATGTGAGCACATGGGGAAACTGCTTAAGTGTGTGTGTGTGTGTGGTTGTGTTGTTCAGATGTCCATCCAGGACATGGGGGCGATGAGAGATGGATTAGGCAGGAAAAAAGATGGAGGATAAAACGCAGAGATTGAGGAAAGTAAAGGTACGATAAGGGGAGAAAGAGAAAGGGAGGGGGGCCGAATAAAAGAAGAATGGAACCAGAGGAGAGTGGTTGACCACATGGCCTAAGTGCTGGGACTGAGGGTGGGGCTCTCTCTCTCTCTGTCTCCCACTCCATCCACTGTGAGGAAATCTGAATGACGCACATTCACACACACACACACACACACACAAAGAAACGCACACACACATACAGGCACACACTGTGGGGTGACCTTCCTTCAAAGCTGATCATTGTTTGAGTTCATGGGAGGAGCTGAATATTAAGAAGGTCCCAAGGACAAGGAGCTAATGGGACCCGAAGGTACAACACTGCTCACAGGCATGTGCGCGTGCGTGTGTTGCCCATTGACCTCTTAGCCACATTGCCATCGACCTGTCTGCTCCGGTCACCGTGGAAACCAGAGACCCTTTAACCTTTAACCCCAATCTACACACACACACTCATTCCTGTCTTTCTATATTTGAGGGGACACCTTTCTCACAGTGACAACTAAAGAAACCCACACATACAGTGACTTGTGTTGAAACTGGATTGTCCGCCTGCTATGTATTTTTTTTGTTATGGTAGCAAAGGGTGTATGCCCCTGCCAAGCAATGAGCTGAACTGTTCTTCATCCCCACATTCAGTCACACACACACCACATCACATATCACACGCACACATACAAGCCTGGACAGGCTACCAGGTCAGAGGCACCCTGTCGTGTTTGAAGAGGGTCTGACCGCAGACAAACAGAGATTAGAGGAGACGACAAATAATGCAGGCCCAGAGGACAAATCCGCAGCTACTGCCGCCAACTTTTACCCCACTATATAGATCCTCACTTGAAATATCGATAATTTTGTTATTTAATTTATTCATTAATTAAAATATCTTGCTGAGGAAGGAGTGATGAATTGCTCACCAGAGGATACATCACAACTTCACACTAAGTCATTCACCCTCACAGGATGAATCCTGAAGACTGTTGTGACATTGGATTTTAAGTAAAATGTTTATAGATTTACATTATATATATATATTTTTTTTTAGCGCTACCATCAGGTCAGCAGTGGTACACAAACGTCTGTTTGGACCTCTGTGTGCGTGACTCACTATTTTGGAATAAACAATGAATTCCTGCCTTGAGGTTTCATGAATTCAGAAGAAGTAAAGTTTTATTGGATGTATAATTCATTTTCTTTGTCTATTTTTTTTAACTGCAATTGACAAACAAATGTAAACAGGCCTGCGGGCATGTTAGCAAATGTTTATTTGGGTTCAGTGACTAACCTTTTTTTTTTCTCCCCCCCCCCGCCCCCCCTTTTTTCTTCCCCCCCCCCCCAAAAGGTGTGGGCTTTGCTACGCGTACAGTGGGAAACATGACCAAGCCCACCACGGTCATCCTGGTGGATGGCGACTCGGTGACGGTGAAGACGCAGAGCAGCATCAAGAACACCGAGCTCTCCTTCAAGCTGGGAGAGGAGTTTGACGAGACCACCGCCGACGACAGGAAGGTCAAGGTGAGACGTCAAAGGTCAACGCTGCTCCGACACGACACTGTCATTCGCTCAGGGCGGAGGTTTAAGTTTGAAAAATAAGGTTTTAAGTGGCTCTGTCTGAAAGTCACTGAACACTCACAGGTAAATGTAGCCTACGTTGAGCCAAAGGATTAGTAGGAGGGTTACCACGGATGCCTATTTTTAAAATAATAATTAACACACAGTCGTATCTCTTAAAAAAAAAATATATTTTTTAAATATACACGCAAGAAAACAAACAATTAAAAAATGTAGAAACAATGATTTACAAAACAGTAAACTCAAGAACAGTGCAATTGCCTACTATTTGGAAATCTGTAAATACACAAGGTTTTGATGAACTAATTGTGCGTTTGCCTTCGTTGCCCCGCAGTCCATTGTCAAAATTGAGGACGGGAAGATGGTGCATTTACAGAAGTGGGACGGCAAAGAGACCAGCCTGGTCAGGGAGGTCAACGGGAACGCCCTCACACTAGTGAGTACTCGCACGCACAAAATCCCTGCACACACCTCCCACATCTGGTGTGAACATCTGTAAACGTGTGTGCGTTTGTCGGCTTATTCTTCTTCTTTCCTCTTGTCCACCACAGACACTCACGCTCGGAGAAGTTGTTTGCACACGTCGCTATGAAAAGGCATAGTAAAAAAAAAAACATCAACATCAACAACAACAACACAAAGTCCCCGCATCGTCGACTCGCATCAGCTCGATGCAGTAACGTCACCTCTGGCCGGGCCGCTTCAGATTCCTTCATTTTGTACCCTCAGATTTGACTTCCGTTACTCCCCCCCCCTCCCCCCCACCTCCTTCTCTTCTTACTGTTGTTCACATTACTGTAAAAACACTGAATCAATTCCACTGATTTGTTTTTGTTTTCTCTGAAGAAGAGATAAAGTGTGCTGCATGGTTCCAATGATACGTGGAAAAGTGTTCACTATTCAGACATGAAAAATTAAAAAAAGTGTCCACATTATTATATGGACTAAAAAGAAAAAAAAATCTTCCCAAATGCTCTTTTTTTATTATCTATCATTAAGTGCTGACCAAGTAAAGCGTTAACTGTGACTCTACTGTCTCTTTAATTAATGAAAAAAACGAATCTCATATAATTTCCAGTATTATTTTAACATTTTTTTGCAGCTATTTTTTGCACCAATATGTTAGTATAAAAAAACATTCAGGGAGCTTTGGGGTTGTACTAATGCATAAATGTGCTAAAATGAATTCAGAGATGACACTGTGGAGGAATAATGAGACCTAACAGCCACATTTTCCATCACAGCTGATTTTACAGAGACTCAGAGGTTAATAATAACGTGTGTGTGTGTGTGTGTTCACCTTGGCTGAGTGAGGGGAAAGATTTGTTAAAGCACCAACTAGATATGTGAATGCTGTTCCCTTCCTCGCACATAAGTTGTGTGTGACATCTAAATTTGGATCATTCCCTCCCTACAGTAGGCTGGTGTCATGTGTTTGGAACATGGTGCCAACTAGAAACAGTGTGAAGAGGTGAAAGGTCAAATCAGGGATCTATGGATAGTGTGAGCTTATATATATATATATATTATATGGATATTGGACTGCTTGGTGATTTTGGCTTTTAATGCATGATTACATGTATTTATTTAAAAACATTTAAACTATTTTTAGGGGGTGGGATATAGTCTGTCTTGCCTTTTTTAAATTCATGTGTAAACCTTCTAAAGAAAACTTGTTCTCTTTTTATTCTGGGCTTTATCTAAATCTTGAAAATCTGCCGGGAACAAACGAGAGAAAGGAGTGTCTAAAAAAATATTCAGAGACCTGACCAGTGAACAGGAGTCATTACTGGGGGAATGCACTGGGTTCAGCCAAACAACCACAGCTGGAAACTATCTACCACACTACAATCCAACAAGCAGAAACATGGAAAGTAGGACACAACCTGCACTCTGCCTTATGTTGTGTTACACTGACAAAGGGTCATCTTGAAAAAAAACAAAAAACAGATCCATGTTGTGTAAATCTCTCAATCCAGCAACAAGACACTTTACCCCAGTTCAAAAAACCTGAACTTAGTTTGACAGGGTGGATCACCAGACCCAGCCTTTAACTTTTTGATGAGTTGATAAATTCCTGGTCAAAGAACAAAGACATCATGAGGCTTTTTTTTTTTACCTTTACAAATAAAATGCATTTTAATGGAGACATGCAGGAAGAGGGTTGTGTGTAATGTGAGCAGGCCCCTGGCGACAAAATGAATAAACAGACATGAAAGTACACACAATTGAACAATAAGCATCGGAAAAACCTAAGGATACAACCGCAGCGTGAGGTTCCTGTCAAGCTCAATTGTGTTACAATATGCTTCCTGTTTGTGTCTTTAACTCTTCTCCTGTGTGTGTGTGTGTGTGTCTGTCCCTTTCTTATGTTGCTTGATGGATTTCCCAGACCTTTAGAAACCAGATATCTGTGAACAATAAGTGGATTTCAAGGGCAATAGCCACTTGGTGCGCCATATTGCTTACAAATATCAGGTTTCTTGTGTGGATTAGATCTCCAGCCAGAGAAGCAACTAGCACAAGTGAGGATAGAACTTCCTTCTATTTAGAAAATATATATTTCTAAGCTCTTAGAGAGACAAAAAACAAAATGGCCCTGGAGGTTTCTATGTAAAGATGACACTCTGTCTGTTGTTAACCACTTCCCCCTATGTGTGTGTGTGTGTATGAGATAGGGCGCTGCATGTGTAACTATACGTGTCACGGTCTCAGCTGTGTTTATGAGATTTGTGTTTCTTGTGTTTCTTCTTCTTTTTGTCCTCCCGGTCATGGCTGTGCTCATGGCGCTTCCTCTTGGATTTACATTCACTACTGTGGCTGCTGTCGCTTTCTGAATCCTTCCTCTCCCTCTTCCTCTTCTTCGTTTTCTTCTCCTGGATAACACACAAACCGAAAAAAAAAGAAGTTCAATATCTGTTTCATAACGTCAGCATTAAAAGCATGCTTTTTTTCCCCCCAAACTGCACTGAATCCCTCTGTGTAAGCAAACCACAGACGTGTATTGTCGAGCGACACAAACTGAAAACGGAAGTGTTGCTGGAATAAAATAAATGAAGTGAGAGCAAAGCTGGAGATGAACTGTTCAACCTTCTTTTTCTTCTTCTTTTTCTCGGAGTCTTGCTGTAGTGCAGCGGTGGGCGTCTGCTGCGGTTTCTGCTGCGGCTCCACGTCCTCCTCTTCAGGTAAAAGAGCGTACTGCAGTCCCGGAGCAGAAAAACAATCCTTGGTAAAGTGACCTATGGGAGAGGAAGCATTTATTCATAATGATGCGTAACTCTTAAGTGATGACACATGCAGTCGCTGTATTGTTTTTCTTTTAAGATGCGACAGTTTTTCACGTTTGTGTTATTGTTGTACCCTTGCAGCCGCACTTTGAACACGTTGTGTTGAGCACAGCCTCCAGTGTGATCCTGTTGCCACTATGGTCTCTGAACTGCTTACGCCGCCTTGCATCTTGCCTACAGTCGCACACAGGTAATAATAATAATAATTTATATTCTATATTTATAGTGTTTCACAGTATAGTTTGGCCATTCACCCATTAGAAGGCCCGTAGATAGGACCAACCTTTTGATGAGTGGATGACGCACAAAGGCAATAAATCGGTCAACACTTACTCTGCCACAACATTGTTGGGGTCCATGTCCCGCCCTGTTCCCTGATTGACAGCTTTCATTGAGAAGGACATCTTCACCTTGTCACCCCGTATCTGTCGAGTATAGGACAGGACTGCAGTCGCCATGTGTTGACATTGATTTTACATGCAGTGCCCCGTGTGTGTGTGTGTGTGTGTGTTTCTTGTTACCTCTCTCCCAATGACTTTAATCCACACCTGTTCTCCCATTTCGACAATTTCTGCGGCACTCTCAACCCGAGTGGCAGACATCTCACTCACATGTACCAGGCCTGTGTGACATTTTTTGGGACATTACACAAACATTTTTCTAGACAGTTAAATTGGAGCTTGACTTATAATAAAGATGCTGTGGATGGTTGCAGATCTGTGAACTTCCACTTACCTTCTTTCTTGTATCCTGGCAGGCGCACAAAAGCTCCGTAAGTCTGCACCGATACCACTTCTCCCTTGGCGATGCTGTACAGAGGAGGCAGACCTTCCAGGCCGGCAGGCTCGTGGGCCTGTCCATCACTGTCGGACATTTTCTCTGTGGTGGCAGATCACGTGTGTCAATAAGTAGATCTATAGAGGACTGATAATTAAATGAATTAATTCCTTGTAATGTTTTTTATTGTCAAATGGAAGAGAAATTCCTCATTCTGAGACTTATAATGTGTGGTTCTAGAGAACCAGTTTTCTGGTGCAATAATCACAGGAAAGACATTTAGACCCAAGAAACTGCTTTAACTTTAAATATCGTTTAACGTTTTGCATTGCCTGGAAACCTCATTCGAACCAAAATAATAAGATCCGCTATACCTCAGTTTATATTTATTTGGTATAGATGATAATTAAAAACAAATGTTGTACACATCCATGACTGCGTTGTTACATCCAGAGATCTGCATCTGAATAGTAGCAGTGAAGCTAACGTTAGCTAGATTAACGTGCTGTTTTTAATCATGTTCACTCTGTAAAACGTGGAAACTACACCAACGGAATAATCGGAACATGCATGGGCAATACATATCAGTGTTTAAAAGTAAATCTTGAAACTAAAAATCCGGAGGAAATAATAAATAAATCGTTGTTACCTTTCCTATTAGCAGCGATGACTGTTTCACATCCGGTGCAAAGCGGGTTAACAACAAGCAAACCGACCAATCATCGTGTCTGTTCGGATTTCAACCAATCACTCGCCTCATCGACGGCGGAAGTAGTTCCTCTCTTCTTCGGTGGTGTTTCTCAACCAGACGATAGTGAATGAAACGCGCCTGATAGTTTTTCTTCGCCAACGCTTTTAAAATTCGGTGTTTTTGCTGTTTTTCATCCACAAACCGAAGATGATCGATCCCGTGAAAAGACCCGCGGACATGGCGCTGGTTTCTACCGCCGTGAAGCGGCCCCGGACCGAGCTGGTGGCGGCGGCTCAGTCCCAGCAGCTCGTGGCGATGGTAAGCAGAGAAAGAGCCGGGGAGAATAGAGGAAGCAAAAATACTATTTTAATATAAACTATTTTGACAATAATAGCCAGCACCCAGTGCAAATAAAAGTTAAAATAACATGTTGATTATTGTAAAACATTGATGTAGTTGTAACAGCTTCCTGTTATCATCGCCATGTCAAATATCAGTTTATTAGGAACACTTAGTTCAGACTAATGCAGTTTCATTATAAAGCTCCTGTTGTTAACTCCTCCTCCACAAAGACTTTAATATTCAGTTTAATGAAAACTGTTTTACAGATGTTATGATTATTATGGTTTATGTCGTTATTTCACAGTTGGACTTCAGTGTATGATTATTGAATAATCTGCTGGTCAATAAAATGTCAAATTCCTCTATTATAATGTTTGAAATAGTGGTACATTGAAAGTGAGCAGAGATTTTCTATGGTCGTAAGTAAAAGGCCTTTGACCTACAACAGTCACTTATAAAATGTACTTAATATGACGTAAAAATTGCAATATTTGCCAGCTGTTTTGTTTTTTTGACTAATCCATTAATTATCTTATTGTTGCATCCTTTACTTCATTAAATTCCATAGGCAAATACAAATGAACGTCCTATTGGATATCTTGCTTGTTTTATGGCCCAGCTGCTTCTGGATCTTTACGGCAAATATCTAAATTTGAGGCTAAATAATATCTATATGAATATGTGTTTCCGGACATAAAAGGGCACGCCCTTTCTGTCCAATCATTCCAACTCACAATCAGCATTGTGATGTGTCTCCTGCAGGGCCCTCCACGGAGCTCCAGCCTGCAGGCTCCCATCATGCTGATGTCCGGCCACGAGGGCGAAGTTTACTGCTGCAAGTTCCATCCCAACGGAGCCACGCTGGCCTCCTCAGGATTCGACCGGCTCATATGTAAGTTAATGATGATTACACTACAGTCCACGTCCACATATCTGTGTTATGATACCTATTATTTATTTTACCTTATTTATTCTCCCAGCTACTAGGAATCATTTGTTGTACTTTTCGTGTTTCTTTGCTGCAGTGATGTGGAACGTGTATGGAGATTGTGAAAATTTTGCCACTTTGAAGGGCCACAGCGGAGCCGTGATGGAGCTGCACTACAACACAGATGGCAGGTATGGACGAGACAATTAGCTTTTATAAAAAAAGATCATAAACGTCAAGCAGATTGTTTGTGTCTGTGCAGCAAATCAATATTGGTAACACAGATACATTGGAACATTTTGGATGTCAGAATGGAACGTTGTTATAATACCTATGGTCAGTTTGAATTGAATACATTTCTGTTATATATATACATATCAGTTGCTCATATTAGTCTTCATAAAAGTGCAGCACAAGTTATTTCCTTGTTATCGTTTGCTCTGGGCTTTTTAATCCACTGCTTCACTGACTCTGTCTGATCAGGATTGAACACCTATGTTTTTCTTTCTATGCGTTTCAGCATGCTCTTCTCAGCGAGCACAGATAAGACTGTGGGTGTGTGGGACAGTGAGACGGGCGAGAGGATCAAGCGTCTGAAGGGCCACACCTCCTTCGTGAACACCTGCTACCCAGCCCGCCGAGGACCCCAGCTGGTCTGCACCGGCAGCGATGACGGGACAGTCAAGGTCAGATTTCTACCTGCAAACTAAAATTAACATTATTTTATAATAATTAAAAGGTATCAAGTGAACAGTTTGGACGAATGTAAGTAAATAATATCCAAGATTATCATTATTGAATCTGCTCATGGTTTGAGAGTGCCTTTCTTGATGTCTTTATGTATGTCTCCTTGTTAGCTGTGGGACATTCGTAAGAAGGGGGCAATCCACACTTTCCAGAACACCTATCAGGTGTTGGCCGTCACTTTCAACGACACCAGTGATCAGATTCTGTCAGGAGGCATCGACAACGACATCAAGGTACCGGCCTGCATACAGAGAACCTACCAGTAGTAGTTTTTTTTTTTATATCCACACAATATATAGCTGTTATTTGTGTCGTTCAGGTGTGGGACCTCAGGCAGAATAAGCTGATCTACGACATGCACGGTCACGGCGACTCAGTCACTGGCCTGTCTCTGAGCTCTGAGGGTTCCTATCTTCTTTCCAACTCCATGGACAACACAGGTGGGATAAGAAATTGCTCCGTCTCTGGCTGCAAAACTCAACATTTCAGTTGCTGCATCATTTTTTTCTGTCCCTCTGCGCAGTGCGTATTTGGGATGTTCGGCCATTTGCGCCCAAGGAGAGATGCGTGAAGATTTTCCAGGGCAACGTTCACAACTTTGAGAAGGTAACATGAAAAGCTTCCCAGCGCTACTTTTCCACGCCCCTAGTAACAGATTCTAAATATTTGTGAAAATGGATCAAGCAGCAGCCGATTATTTTTAACATCTAGAGGAGTCATGTTTTTTTTGTCATGGGAGTGCCTAAACGTTCACTTCCTCCCTAAAAAATAAAGGGCATCCAAACATGCAAAAAACCACGCTTTTTTTTTCTTTTTACTTTTATCCTGTTAACTTAGTATCTCAGTTCCAAACAGCTGCCGTCCTGCTGGCAGAGTTCCCGTCTGCTGCCGACCACATTTGCGTGACGTTGCCTTTCATCCTGTGCTGCCTCTCCCATCACCCTGCGCTGTCCTTTCTAATAAAGAAAATTCCATCTTTAATCTAATTATGGCAACAGTGAGGTCACATGCGGGGTTTGCGGAGGCAGTTTCTAACATCTGTTCCTGTGGGTTTTTTTTTTTTTGTTTGATTTAGAATCTGCTGAGATGCTCCTGGTCCGCTGATGGCAGTAAGATAGCTGCAGGCTCCGCTGACAGGTGAGACGACACACATGCACGCACGCACGCACACACACACACACACACACACACACACACACTAGCCAGAAGCAAAGTTATACTTAATTATCAAGTTCAGGGAAAAGTGTTGTTTCCTGTACAACAAATGAAACTTGTTCCCGGTTTTTGTGACTCATACTGTCTGATGAATGAGTTTTCTGCTCTCTTTCCACCAGCAATAACAAATAATAACTTCAGATAAAAGCGGCATAAGAACCCGCAAGGTGGGAACAAAAGCAAAGTATTCATTAGTCTTAAATTGATTAACAACAATTAATCAATAAATACTGCACGCATGCACGCATCACATGAACGATTTCCAGAGAAGCGATGTACTAATTTACGTCATCATGGTAACTTAGTTTTGTTCATATCCATAATGTTCACCGAGGCGTCTGCTCTAATGTCATTTTCTAGCCTCTGCGCTGTCTGAAATGTCTCCACTCTGTGTTCCTGCTGTTATTACAGCCTCACTGGAACTGTTTGTGGCCACTGGGTTCACCCACGGACTTTAAAACCACCAGTGGTCTAAGGCTTGTGGGAAATGGTTTTTCATTAAGGCAGCTCATAACATAAATATTCCATTCAAAATGGTTAGTTAGACTATGTGAAAGGGTTCCCACCTTTTGTTTTACTGTCTATGGCTCTTTGAACTCTTAAGCTCTTAAACATTATTAAAGCAGACACCAATAGACAGTGCTCATTGAAAGTGATTGAATTTATGTAATTGGTGGGGGGGCATTCAGGAAGGGGGGTGGGGGGGGGGGGGGGGGAATGCAATGATCTCCGAGCTCTTCCGCTTGTAAAGAAATCACTGTCCCTCCAATTATATTGTTTTTGTCGTGCAGTGTTAGAGAAGGAAAACAACAAATGCATCTGGGTTACTGACGGTGGCATCAATTTTTGTGTTCACAGGTTCGTGTATATTTGGGACACCACATCACGTAGGATCCTGTACAAGCTGCCGGGCCACGCCGGCTCCGTCAATGAAGTGGCCTTCCACCCAGAGGAACCCGTGGGTGAGTGGGAATCCCCCTTTAGTCTCAGATTACACACTGTAATAGAGGTTAGTAGAAAACTGGAACACAGATATGTTGAGACTTGAGGAACAGGTTGGCGTTGAAGATATGCTGGGGTGGAGATTATGTTCATGTGGTTTCGATTTGGGCGTTTTTAGTTATTTTGTTTTTATGTTAGTTTTTGTTTTGTGTCAGTATATAGCTCACCTCAGGTTTAGTTAAACAAACATGACAAATGTGAATTGTTTATTCATCTTTCTCTCTCTCTCTCTCTCTCTCTCTCTCTCTCTCTCTCTCTATCTCCACACACAGTGCTCTCAGGCGGCAGTGATAAACGACTCTACATGGGAGAGATTCAGTAGGGTGGATGTGAGTGTGTGTGCGTGCGTGTGTGTGTGTGCGTGCGTGTCTCGTGCACGTGAGCGGCCCCGCTGGCGACGTAGCCTGGTGGTGATCGAGAGCCGTTTAGGAGAAATTTCATGTGCTTCAGTTTGTCTCAGAACAACCTCAGGACGTGTGTGTGTGTCTGTGTGAAGCTTATCGCACTCAGTCACCACAACCTCAACAATGACATCTTTTTTTAACCCTGATTTGTTTCTTTTTTTTAATAAACTTCAATATTCTGTTCAAAGTCAGTTTCTTTCGTTATTATTATTATTTTTTCAGTTCATAGCAAACACTCGATCTGGTTATGCAAAGATGAAAACAAGTTAGTTTACTTTATTAATTTACCCAATGTGTTTGTCAAATTATTATTTGACAGCTGTACTTTTGCGGATGTATAAATAACATAGGCAGTTTTATGTTTGGAAATGTGATTCCCGATTTAAAGTTAATTTATTTTCGAGTAATGCACTTTATTCAAATACAACATTAACACAGCATAGTTATTTCATTTATCCAGCACAAAGTGCATCATTTAATGTGTTTTCTGATGAGAGATTTCTAATTCTCAATAGTATATGTTACACACAATACTCTAAATATCATATAAGCGTCTTATTTTTATGAATATTTTATTTTTTGGGCGATAAAAGTGAGAAGCTCTGCTGATAACTGAGCATATAAAGAGGCTTTTGTTAACAGTAGACTAAACTCAAGGGCATATTACTAAAAATACCTGTATTTCTTTAAAAAAAACATTATCCCTAATTGTTGGAAGACTTGGTGGTATATGATTTAGTGCCATATTTGACTTTATCGTTTAACTTTTTAATCTTTTTTTAATCTAACCGCACATTAAGGTGGATAAAGGCCTGAATTGTCTGACTAAACCAAGTGATTATTTTAATGATTAATAGTTTGCGTAACTCATTTCCAACAGTTGAAGATCCACTGTGAACAAAGTGCAGAAATGTACTAAAACACATTATTGGACCAAAGAACAATGAATACATATAAATAAACTCATCTCTAGCTGTAAAATAACATTTTATTTAATTGTATCTGTGGTTTGATTGTGTTCTGGTTGCATGGAGGCCTGTGGATGAGCCACTCTGCGGTAGTTATCGGATCAGTGACGGCAGGACGTGCGGTGAGATGATTGAACCGTGTGTGTGTGTGCGCGCGCGCGCGAGTTCACGCGTGTGTGGCTGTACTTTTGTGTGAGTGTGTGTGTGTGTAGACATTGTCCTCTGCTCCTCCGTTTCCTTTGTGCTCCGTCGGATGGCTCGCGGCTGTGCGCGTGCACGCGGGGCTGCAGCTTCTCCTGGAGGGGGTCGCTGTGACTGAGAGACCCCCCAGAGCCCCCCCCCCCTCTCTCTCTCTCTCCCCCTCCTCCCTCCTCAACCCCGGCTCCTCCTGCGCCCGCCCCGGCACCGACTGTTGACAAAAGACGCTGCGCGACGGAGCCACGGAGCCTCAAAGCCCCGATACCGGTGAGCACACCCGCCGTTAACTTATCTCCCTTCCTCCCCCTCTCTCTCCCTCCTCCTCCTCCTCTCTCCAACCGAGCAGCTCCGGGAGGAGAGAGACTCCTTCGCTTCGGGGAAAAAGCGTGAGTCACAACGGGCTGCTTTGTGTCGGCGGCAGGCTGCGTGTAGCAGGCGTTAGCCGCGGTAGCACTGCGGGGTCCTCCCTCCCTCCCTCCCCCGTCTACCACCCTCTCCGCCGCCCCCGTGTGATCCGGTATCATATGATGCTCATTTCTGCCCGGAGCACGTTGTGACAGCTCTCCGTCTCTCTTTGTGTCTTTGTGTGTGTCCCCTCTCCCCGGAAGGTGTGGCCGAGGTGATCCGGTTGTCTCGGCGGCGGTCGGACCGCAGCGGGCCGGCGTGGAGAGGACGCCTCCTCCCCCCGGTGCACCTCCTTCCTCTGCTCCGCTCTCAGCTCCGACTGGTATTTACCGACGAACCCGGCGGCCCTGATGGGTCCCTCGCTGTGAGGGGAGAAGGAGGAGGCGGCGGCCTTAGGCAGGTCCGTCCACCCGGGAATGGTGTGAGCTGAAGCGGGCAGGCATTCTGGATCTGACCGGGGAGCCGTCCTTCCCCCGGAGCCTGCGCGGCTCCAAGCCGCGTCCTGAGCCCTCCAAGATGGGGAAGTGCGACGGCAGATGCACGCTGCTGGTGATATGTTCACTACAACTGGTGAGTGTGTTTACATGTATGTTTGTGTACATATATAAATGTGTGTGTGTGTGTACTCTTCTCACTCACCAGGGAGATATAATTAGTGCAGCATGCACATTGTAATCAGACATTTTTGTCTTGACACACGAAATCAAAGCTGCAGCTGCTGGGGATCCATGCACATTACAGGCCAGGGTGTGTGTGTGTGTGTGTGTCTTTGAAGCCGGGCAGGGGGGAGTTGTGATGTCAGGGTGGTCTGTGTATGGGGAGAGAGAGAGAGGTAACAACCTCATTCTGAAAAAAAGAAAAACAACCCGTGTGCATGTATTGCACAAGAGGGACGAGGAGGCCCTGCTCACCATCTGGTCTCCATTCTGGAGTTAAACTTAGCTGCTCCCCGTGTCCACAAATAGCTGGAGACTATTCCTCTAAAATGTAATAAGTGTGTAATATGAGACGGTTTGGTGTGTTCCTGTGATGAGGCCGCGTGAGGGCGGCCTGTCCGGGGCCTTTGTTTGTGGGGCTGATGAGTTGTTGTGCGGCGGGGGGATTCGGCCCATAGATTCTCATTAGTTTTTTGGGGGGAAGCTTTCGGGGGGTTGCTGCTCTTTTACCGTCTCTGGACTGGCTGGTGCTCCAGGCTGTTGCCATGGAAACAACTGCGGCAGGACCCCATGTGTGTGTGTGTCTGTCCCTGTCACTTGTCTGTCTGTGTGTGTTGTGTGTGTGTGTGTGTGTATGCGTGTGGTATTTGCATGTAATTCTCATTTGGGAGCTGTTTGGTTGGGTGATGTTTCCTCTCATGCGTGTGTGTTTGTGTGTGTGTATGTTTTTTTGACTCCCGCCCCCCTCCCCAGGTCGCGGCCCTTCAGAGGCAGGTGTTTGATTTCCTGGGATACCAGTGGGCCCCCATCCTGGCCAACTTCCTGCACATCATGGCCGTCATCCTGGGCATGTTCGGCACCGTGCAGTTTCGCTTCAGATACCTCATCTTTGTGAGTACACACGTGGCCCCCGACCCCCTCCCTGGTGATGTCACTGCATCATCTTACTGGGAATTGATCAAATTGATGGGGCCCTGTGTGTGTGTGTGTGTGTGTGTGCGTTCACAACTGAAACTCATCTCTGTGTCTGCCTTACAGTATGCAGTATGGCTGGTCCTGTGGGTGGGATGGAACTCTTTCATCATCTGTTTCTACCTGGAGGTTGGAAACCTGTCTCATGTAAGATCTGTGTGTGTGTGTGGGTGTGTCTATGTGTGTGTGTATTGTGGTTGTATTCAAACATTTGCTACAATACACCATCAGTGCCGCATCATTTGGATGATAAATAAATCCTTTTTATTATTATTATTTCATTATGTCACTAGTTCCCTTTTTTGCAGGTCATGTCAGACAGAAATATAAAATATATACTTACAATAAAGAACTCGGTTAATCAATCAATCACTCAATAAGACACTTCTGATGATATTATTCATATTATTTTGAAGAAATAAATGCCAAAGATTGTCTGATAACATCCCCTGTGAAATATATGAATATTTCATGTTCTTCTTAGGTTTCCATAATACATTATCCAATATCTATGTCATCTTAGACTCTGGGAAACTGCGATGGACATTTTCCAAATTTCTTTCCTGGACATTATTTAAGGACCAAATGATTTGGCTTAGAACATAATCAAGAGATTCACTTAAAGAAATCTACACACGCATCTACACAGTGTTTTTCTACAAAATAGAGTATATATAATGAAAAACTGAAAAACATCCCAGGTGAAAATATGTAATTAGCAGCCTAATGAAGCTGTTGTCCTGGTGTAACCTCTGATCGTCAGATTAGGAACCGCTGGATGTCATTTAGCATGAATACATATTTTATATTTATTTTTTCTTTTGGTCTGATGTATTTTATATTCAGTATTCTGTAAAGTTTGATCTCCTGTAAAAATGATCAAAGCGCTTTAAGCTACATCCTGTGTATGGAAAGTGCTCTACAAATAACGCTTATTATTATTATTATTATTATTATTATTATTATTATTATTATTATTATTATTATTATTATTATTATTATTATTATACGTTCTCAAATGCGAGAAATGTCTCTGTTTTTTTCCTTATTTCCTCTTGTGAACGTGTGCGTGTGCATGTTTTCCAGGACAAGGACTTTCTCATGACGTTCAACACGTCTCTCCATCGCTCCTGGTGGATGGAGCACGGCCCCGGTTGCCTGGTAACACCGGTGCTGGACTCTCGCATCGCCCCTGATGACCACCATGTCATCACCGTCTCCGGGTGTCTCCTTGACTACCAGTACATCGAGGTGTTGAGTTCTGCCGTTCAGGTCTTGTTGGCTGTACGTATATCTGACACACACACACACACACACACATGCAAATAAAAAACACACATTGTGTTTCTCTCTCAGGCAGCTTGTACAATAACACTCACGCATGTTTGTGAACTGCTCCTCTCTCACAGCTCTTTGGCTTCGTGTACGCCTGCTACGTGAGCAAAGTCTTCCAGGATGACGAGGACAGCTGTGAGTGCTTTTTTTCTCCTAAAAAAAAAAGCTTTTTGTGTTGTGCGTTGTGTCGATTCCTTGGCTTTGGAACGAGTTTCGCTCATTGTTTTTCCTCCTGCCTGAGTCATGCTGAGTGAGATCACAGCGGGAGGATTCCCTCTGGGTCATCTTAGCGCTCCATCTGTGGAGAGTGTTCGGCTGGAATATTCCCAGCCTCGCGTTGTTGTGTGTCTGTGTGCCGCTCTGTGCTCGTTCCGTCAGGATGGGTGTGCCATCTGTGGGGTCGGAAAGGTTCCGCTCCTCGTGCTGTTTGTTTTACTCCTGCAGGTACGATAAGGCACCAGGAGTGTGGTTTCCTGTAAAAGCAAGGTCGTGCTGTGTCGGTGATATCGTGAACGCACACGCTGCGTCAGGATGATACACAAATGTCGCAACATTGTGATAAGGATGAAATCACACTGACATGCAATAGCATTGTTCTTTTTTTTTTATTAATACATTTTATAATAAATCCTGACAGACGCTGGATATTTGAAGCCTAGTAGTAGGAGATTTAATATTGACAAATGTGGTTTTATTTTGTTTATTTAAAATGTTCTGACCACTTAATAGAATTTCATGTCAAAATAGAGAATCTGATCTTGCAATTTAACACTTTATGGGGGAAAAAATGAAGAAACAGTGTAATGATGTCATCCTTTGCCTCTCTCTCTCTCTCTCTCTTATAAAGTTGATTTTATTGGTGGCTTTGACTCTTACGGCTACCAGCCTCCTCAGAAGTCCTCCCATCTGCAGCTACAGCCTCTTTACACGTGAGTTGTAAATATATCTTTCTCCAAATTTCTTTTTTTCTCTGATCTCGTGGATCATTTCTCAGAGGGGTGACTCTTTTGAATGTATTAAAGTTGTGAGGACTCACAAAGACTTTGAAAGGATTTGAATCCTGGACCCCACATTTACATAACTGCTGGCCTCATTTAAATCCCACGGCCTGACTTCATAACACGGCTGTTTCTGTTCAACTTTTTAATCTCCTTCCAGAGCCGTGGAAGATATTACAACTAATCTTCATGTTTACAACCCGTGAGAGTGTCTGTGTTCTTTTTATGCAATTATAAGAAAGTGTTGTATACGCTGATGTCCGACCATATGAAATCTGTGTCCCAGGGCTGGTTAATGGCCGGTACCGTCCCCTTCAGGCCCAACCCTGACGGCGTCACTGAGGATGGGAAGTGGCAGTCGCCCTGATTACACTCACTCTGTGTGTCACAGTTTACCCGAGCAATGGACTTAACCCCACCCGGAGGGAGAGAGAGAGAGAGAGGCGTCTGTGCGTGTCTGTGTGCATGTGTGCTTGTGTGTCTGACAACGAGAACTACAGCCCTGATTAGAATGTGCAGAGCTCAGGGAAGAACCAGCATGCCAGGTGGTGAGATAAGATGAAGGTGATGCAAAGAGCAAGAGCTGGGGACGCCTCTGTCAAATCACCGAGGACACACTTCACTAAACTGCCAGCTCTCAACACTCCCACAACTGTGTGCGTGTGTGTGTGTGTGTGTAATGTGTGTGTGATGCCACAGGACCAGCTGATGCTTTGTGGTTGCACCCTGGACTCTTACCACTCAGTGCCGTTGTGATTTTTTTTGGGTGCCTATTTGTGTGTGTGTGTGTGTGTGAGTGTGTGTGTGTGCGTGCGGGATGGGGTGGGGATGTCGGCGGGGTCACATTATAAAAAGAGGCACAGCTCGTACCTGTTGTCGTTTTAGAATGTGGTGATAGAGCAGTCTTATGATTCCCGTTCCCAAAGCCATCTTTCTTCGCTCGCTCCCCTGCCACCCCTTAAATATCACTGTTGACAAAGATTTTAAATGTTTAGGTCAGGGACCAGGCCTGAAAATAAAACGGAGGGAACAAGCTAACTGCCTAAAGGATCAGGTTGGTATTTGAGTTATTTTATTATTCTATAAAAACCTTTAAATAGACCAAAACCAACAATGCTTTTGTCTGCAACTTTTATGGCTTGTTTTTGTGTTTTTTAATTTCCAAATCCATTCATTCCTGCAGACCACTGTAGAAAAACAGAATGGTCATTTTTAGAAAAGGCTCAATAATTCCCGAAATCACCTAAATCATACACAGCAGATAGTGTTTTAATTGGGGATTCTTTTCAGCGGCGGATGTGGTGCTGAGGATTTCTAGCAGCAGGAGGGTTTATGTGGAAACTGCCTCAAAATAAACTAGTGACCAACTCCATTGTAATGAAGGGACACGTTACCCAGTGTGATGTGTTTTTGAATAGTTTTGTACAAGTATAGAGTTCTATGGCAAAGGCTGTACACCCAGACTACACTCGCATAGAGGATCCACTCATTGCTGATTTTGTCTTTTTTTTTTCTTTTTTTTTGCATCTCTGGTGATTGTGTAAGAATAAATTCAGCCTCCTGACACATGTGGACGAGCGATGCAGATGGCTTTGGGACCAGGCAATAGTGTGTCTATGGGGGGGGGGGTACTGTGCATGTAAATAACCAGCCAATGATTGTTTTGTTGGTTCTATTTAGAAAAAAAAGGGGGGTTGTATTAGCAAGCGGGTGGGAATGGGGGAGAGGGGTACTTATCAAAGTTTGTCTTCACACCCGTTCCTTTTGTCCTCTCTTTTTGGAAGGCCTCTTTTAAAAAAAAAACCCAACCTGCAGCGGATTCTCTCCATCATCCTCCTCAACAACAACATATATGATATAATACGTCATGAGTGGGCAGGGTGACATGTCGTGGGAAGTTTTTTTACCCGCGGTGGGAGACAGGAGGAGGGGGAGGAGAGGCTCAGGTGTGAGACAAAGACCTTATTGGGTGTCAGGTGAAGTTTGAAATAATAAAAAAATACACTTTCTACATTAAACCTGGTTTCTGTCGTTATCTGTAGACATTGCACATATTTTTTCAATTTTGTTTTGATTATATAACATTATTGCAAGGATTGTGAGGCAGAGAATTGCATTTTGCCATCCCATATATAGCAAAAACAAATCTCTAGTAAATGTCTATTGCATATTCTATACACATCTGTGTATGACAGGCTTAAAAAAAAAAAAATCATTATAATTTCCATATTATTATTATAAATGAAAGATTATGGTAAAAACCTTCATTTACTGTAGCCAGATGACGTCATCTGGCACCGGTTATTTTTCGGTCTTATTTGTTTGTTTTTGTTTATGTGTTATCGGGGCCACAAGGTTTTCTTTTCACACCAGCAGCCCGTTGCCATGGCAGCCGAGCACCACGTTACCTTGGAGACCCTGGTCCATTGTGAGCTCTCCAACATCAATCACGTAATTTATTGCGGGACAATGAGACTATTCACATTTTCTTGTTGGTGTTTCAATAATTTCCATTAATTTTATTTTGTGTTGTGTTTTTTTCTAATTTTTGTATTTACACCCATTGAAAAAAATGATATACAATCGAAGTTAAAATAAAAAATAATGAAGATAAATTATAAAAACATGGAGCGCGCGCGCACACACACACGCACACACAAAACAAAGAGACCGGTTCGGTGGGCCCCCCCCCCCCCCCCCTCCCGGTTGGCGCAATGAGCCGCACGCGCTCCCTCGTCTCTTCCCGGCATGCAGCGCTCCAGCCTGCTCCTCCGTCGAGCCGCCATGTTGTCGGAGTGAAAGCCTGGGGTGTCAGAGAGAAACTGGGGCCAAAATCCGCGACCATCCACCCTCTCCGCCGGTGAGTAGCCCCCATCCCACGGTCGCCGAAGCACGGGAAACCTTTTGTCCGTGCATCGGTGCCGGTATTGTCGTTCCCGGGGCTCCGGGGGGCGTTTAGCGGGAGTGTTTAGTGAGGCTGATGCGGTTCTGCCTCCCTTTCTGCTGCCTGCCTCCTTCCTCCCGTTGTGTCGGTCTTCCGCTCCAGACAGCTCTCGGGCCTTTGTTAGCATCCGCGTCACCGGGAGCCGTGGAGCTGCAGAGCCGGCACACACCCAGAGAACCCCCCGGTGTCCATTAATACCAACATCGCGGCATTATAGAAGCAGGGCCGCTGTTATAAACCCCATCAAAGAGCCCGTGTTCGGAGGGTCGGTTCTCCCCGGGTTGAGCTGTTGTCAGGAGGCCGTGTTATTGTTGGTAGACACGGGCATTGAACCCTGTTACACATCGGACACACGGCGCGAGTCGACGCCGACGCACCAGCGTCAACCGCCCGGTTTATTGTCACGACCCTTTCCCCACCAAACATCCACACATTCCCCTCCCGTGCCGGCATGTCATGGTTGCCGGGGTAGAGAGAGCCGTGGGCTCCGGGATGAGACACTGCACGGTTTCTCCCGCTAGCTGCAGGTTACCTGCTCGTGTCACACCCCATGTCTGTGGCCGGTATGCGGTGGACGGACCACCGGCATCGAACAATGATTAACCCCGTTAGCTGGTGGAACTCGGCGGCAGTTTCCGGGTGCTGAGTGGAACTTGTAGCACCACCAGCCTTGTGGATTTCCGGGTGTTCGTGTAGCTGATGTCGAGCTGCAGCAGAAATAAATTAAAATCCAACATTTCCCTGCAGCTGAATGAAGACCGAATGAGAACCACACACACACATTTACATATATTTATATATTTGTGTGGGTGTTGCGATGCATTGTTGCTGTGTAGCCGTTCAGCTGGAGGTTTTTTGTCTTTGTGGAGGGGGGTGTGTTGCACGGTGCTTTCAGCGCGGTGTGTGTGTCTGCGGTTCCCAGTGTTGTGCAGACTCCTGCACAGGTAATGTGCTGAGTGTAAAGAAAGAGGAGCTTGTAATTTCCCCCTGGCCTGTAGGGACACTAATGTGAAACTGGTTATTTTTGAACAGACATTAGAGATTGTTGTAAATGACAAATTATGCCCCCCCCTCCTTCTCCCCCAGATTGCTGAAAACCACCAGGTTTGTTATGTCCACGGTTTAACACAACAGTTGTACCCATGCTGCATGTTTCTGGGATTTATCAAGATGACAGCAGTGGATTATGTAGGTTAATGATGTCACCCAGCCACCCTTTAATTATGTGACCTTTTAAATACAAGGACCACACAGTTTTCTCAGTCTCCATTGACCTGTACAAAAAACAAACAAAAAATAAATTGTATTTTCCCTAAAGAACATTTATTGCGAATGTTGCGTTGTAATAAACTAAATTAACGTACAACACACCAATTTGTAACAGTATTTGGCTCATATTTAATCATTAAAATTCAGTTAATAAGTGGCAGTTCTGCTTTAGATGTGTTAACCCATCCTTCATACAATCGTTTGTGGTGACATATTTAGAGCTGATGTGAAAAACCATCAAGAAACCATAGTATGGGTCAATGCATATTGACAGCATCACAAACCACAATAACCCATTAGTCAGATTAACACCTCTTTTTCTCACTTGGGGTTGAGATTTAGTGCAGTATTGTTATATTGCACCACATAAGTTTTTAGCTAAGTGGACAAAATGAGCTGGTAAATGAATCGGAAGTGTCTTTTGTTATATACACACACATGTAAACTGACTGGTATTAGACAGACTGCAGTGTAGTGCAGTTATAGTGGATTGTGATTTAAGGTGTACCAAATGCAGCAGAGTGTAGTTTGACATTAAAAATCCAGTTAAAATGCAATGTTTGTCCATGCATTTTAGCACCTCATGTTTGGCCTGTGGAACCCCCCCTGTTATTCAGAATTGACTAAGACATAAGCTGGATTTCCACAAGATTACATTGTTCGAAGGAGCCACAGAACTGACTCTAATCTTAAACTAAATTAGAGTAGTTTGGTGAAATTGCCGTCACCACAGTTGTTATCTGAGTGAAGGTGTTGGAATATTGATCTTATTTTGTCTTTGTCATGAGTTTACTGTAAACGTGAGCAAGTGAACACTGGGCGAGACTTTAAAGCATCTTCTGCACCTATATTGAACATGTTGATGCCGTGTGCCTTTGTTTGATGTGATGTGTTTTTTTGTCTCCTGACAGGCTGTGGTGGAATGAGCAGTGTGTGTGTGTTGAAGAGGAAAGCAGTGCTCTGGCAGGATTCGTTCAGCCCCCACCATAGAACTACATCTCCCAGCATGCCTGTGGTGCTGAGCAGCGGAGGACATGCCCCGCCAACCGGGCAGACCCCTCAGGCCACCCCCCCCATCCAGCAGGTAAGCTGCGCCATTTTTACATAGTTCATCACTTGCAGACCTATGTGTGTCTATCTTATAAAAACACACAATCACTGTTAAACTTGTGGACTACAGATTGTGTTGTTGGTCTTTATTGTAGTTATTATTTTTACCTTTCTCACAATAAAGAAGTTGTTATTCTGAGCCAGGGCCGATGGATACTGTGCTGATATGTTTTTTGGAGATAAAAGCAACTTGCAACAGCGTTTACAATAGAGTGTGGTTGGAAATGCTTGTCCCGCACCACAGAGAATTCCCTGTCGTGTAATTTGCCCTTTAATTGCCCATTTTTACATGATTATAAATGTGCTACATGCCCGACATGGTGAAAGGCTCGTGTTATGTGATATTTCAAAAATTCTGCCGCGATTACGATCGAGTAACATGTCGGTATAAACCTAATTATGCTTGGTTGAATGATTTGTCAGATAATAGATGACTTAAATGTTTCTTTGCAGTCACAGATTTTTTTTGAAAGTACACAACATATTATGGTACGACATATGAAGATGAACTGGTCAAAGTTTGGTGATGATCACATGGAGCCGGTCAATTGTCAGTGAATTTTCAGTTTTTTTTTAAATGATTTCTCGCTCTACTTTAGACTGAAATATGAAATAAGTGTTAGGGAAAAAGTGACTAATCGGAGAAAAATTCTTGATTCCATTCATGCACCATTAAAATGGTCTGAAATATGGGTTTTCAAATCAACAAGGCCACACTGTACTTGTATAACCCCGACCTGGTTGATTTCATGGCAGACGATGGGATGGATGCACAATATCCGCATCAGTAAAGTGGCAAGATAACAAGGTTAACGTTTTCATGACAAGTCCTGGGGGAAAAAAATCTGTCCAATCTGATAAGTAGCAATTTAGTCTTATTGAATGACGTCTGGTAAGCTGGTGCTCTGCACGCGTTGCGTGCACCAAATGACTAAGTCTACTTGTTTCCAAGTGCGTGTTGAACTGGGTCTTTGATGGGGGCGTCTTCAGGGGAATTTTGTTTTTTGCCCACAAAAAAAAAACGAGAGGAAGTGAGCACAGGTCTTCGCTTTGAGAAGACACACGGCCTCCTGTTTGGATGTCTGCGTTGAGTTTTCAAAGAGAGGAAATGAAGAAGATACTTGAACCTACTGTACGAGTGTGCTTTCTTAATGACAATGAGTAATGTTTTTACATACGGTTCAAAAATATGTTCAGGTTACTTGTCTTCAGAAAAAAAAAATACTTTAAGGCCAGGAGATGAATCACTCTGCTGTTGCATATTGAAGAATAAGCATTTATCCCACATCCTTTGCTTAGGAAGGGCTTTTATTTTAAAAGCAGCATATTGACAGTGATGTCATGCTGAAAACAATAAATAATTTAGTTAAGTTAAATTTAAGTTAAGTTATATAGATTTTGATTCATCTGCCCTCATCTCCTCTTACATATTTTAGCTGATTTTAATTTACAGTTGTTTATTTGTGTGTTTGTAATGTATTTAATTATAAGGGTTCTCAAGTCTGGGTATATGTATGTTCTCCTCATGAGCAACTAAACCTACATGTCTCCAATTGTTGCTTGGATACACTCTGCTTGTTGCTGTTGCCAGTAAT
This sequence comes from Colistium nudipinnis, assembly GCA_016785305.1. NCBI lineage: Eukaryota > Metazoa > Chordata > Actinopteri > Pleuronectiformes > Rhombosoleidae > Colistium > Colistium nudipinnis. Next base: position 130,758 of record JAFBJU010002872.1, on the reverse strand, counting down.
TTCAGGATAATGTGCATGTGTGTGTGTTTCTCCAAGGGCGTGGCGGGTGCTGGACGTTCCCAGGATGATGCCATGGTGGATTATTTCTTCCAGCGGCAGCACGGTGAACAGCCGGGCAAACATCGCTGGCCCACTGGGGACAACATCCACGACAGCCAGGTATGCGTTAGAGTTGATGTTGTGAAACATATATATATATATATAGCATGACAATATTGGAACACCACAACTGTTAGTGTATCTTATCAGGTCTACTATAGATCTATTGGTTGCTGGGTTTCTTGCAAACATAAAATCATAACATTGACACAAAATACTGTCATTGGAAGTTATAGTAGTTTTTGGTCAGTTTAAGTTTAAAAACACCTGCACTGATTGGTATTTCATAAGACAAACAAAGGTGCCGTGCCATCAAAAGATTTAATTTCAGCTGCTTAAATCTTTTGGCCCACCATTGATAGGAATTCCTCATTCATACACTTAGTTTATTTTTGTGTCTGAGATGCATAAAGTGTCAACATTCTCATGCATCACTGGGCTTTGTGCCTGAAGGTGCGCTCCATGGACGAGCTGAACCATGACTTTCAGGCTCTGGCTCTGGAGGGACGCGCTATGGGAGAGGTGAGGCATTAGGATGAATGGCTCTTGTCACATACTGTAAGGTGAAGATGACTTGTATGTCTTTATGATGAAGCATTTTCTTTTGTCATCCATAAATATATACTTGTGAAGTAGCAGCAACCGTTTAAATCAAATTATAAGTTCTTCTGTAACCAAGAGTTGTTGTTTCCTGTTGTCGGAAGATACCGATCATAGTGGTTTACAGAAACAAAGCACTTTTTGATCAGGAGAAGGATGACGACTAATGGAATGTGAAAACGCACAATGAGCCACACAAATATTTTGTCTCTTTAGATCTAGTCCAAACACTTGGAGACTGCTTCAAATATTAAACATTTTCAAATAAGTCAGCCAGGAATTGTTGTATAAAATGTCTTATTTTTTTTGGGACACTGGCTTTAATTCCAGTAGCTTTTCTCTGTGGCTTTTAATTCATTACATTTTTGCACCCTCTAAGCCAATTGTTCCTCCGCCTTGTCCCCTGCAGCAGCTGCTAACCGGTAAAAAGTTCTGGGAGGCGGACGATTCTGGGAAGGATGGACCAAAAGGGATCTTCCTGGACCAGTGGAGGGACAGCGCGTGGGGCGCCTCAGGTACACACCGAGTCAGGCTCGTGTTTGCGAGTCGGTGGCAGAAAGCAGGGTGTTGCAGGGCGCCGGAATTTTGGGGAACATGGCAGCTTTTATTTTTCACAAGCACACAGAGAAATAGCGTTTGAAAATATATATATTTAGATTTGTGTGAGAATCTCAGATGACAAAGTAAAATCAACCCTAATTATCATCAGACACTTGTTGATCCGTTTTTTGCTGTGGAGAAACTGTTACATAAGAGTTGTGGAATGATAAATTTGGTACATCTGCTTACATTGAATTCAGTTATATTATTATTCTAGAATTACACTGAGCTGCATTCCACTAAAGCAAATAATCCCAAGTATTTAACTATATTTCAAAATGTCATATTGCAGAGATGTGCCTAATAAAGGTGTCACGGAGTATATTTAATTTCACAAAGGAGGAAAAAAATGAATGAAGCATTGACGACTTCATTCAAAGTCTCTTATTTTTCGGACAATATTGTTTGTACTCATTTTGTGGAACAACTGTATTTAACAAATTTGATTTAACGGTCCTGGTTTCCTCTCTTTAAAGACCACTCGGTGTCTCAGCCAATCATGGTGTCCCGTCGGCCCGGCCAGGGTTTCCATGGCGGCAGTGAAGTCGGGGTAGGCTCTGTGATGTCACCGCGCTCTGAGAGTGGGGGGCTGGGAGTGAGCATGGTGGAGTACGTTCTCTCCTCGTCACCAGCTGACAAACTGGACTCCTGCCTTCGAAAAGGACCCTACGTATGTATTTCTCTCTCTTTTTTTTTTTTTTTTTTTCTTTTTCTTTTACACCTCTATTATTTCCCGTGATCCGAACGGATCTGAGGAATCGGATTGATTTGGGATTCTTGCCTCATTGTTTGTCCCCGTCCCCCTTCTATTTCCGTCACAAAGGGCCAGAGGGATGGAGAGGTGGAGGAAGACAAGCGGGAGAAGCCCAAGGCCTCGTTCGAGGCGGAGAAACTCAAAGAGTTGACAGAAGGTGAAGCCGATGTCATCAGTGATGTCATCAACCCCAACGGACTGCCCGTGCAGAATGGCCTCGACGTGGATGTCAAAGAGTTCGGGTAAGGGCTAAGAGTGACGCACACATACGCAATTGGTGTGAGCAATTCAGTTGTACATTCAGCAACTTCTCTCTCTCGCCCGCGCAGTCGTCCCCAGGGCAACATGCCGCCCCCTGGTCCCGAGGTCGACCTGCTGGGGGGTCCCGGCGGTGTAGGGGCTGAAGGCCTGACACAAATGGGAGGCGGTGGAGGCCCCAAACCCCAAGAGGACTTCTCTGGTGTAGAGCAAGGTGGCGTTACCATGGACCAAATGGAGTCGGTAATGGAGCCTCTGCAGTTTGACTACAACTCCCAGATGCCCATGGACTCTGCGCCCACTGTGGGTCTGTTTGATTACGCCAACCAGCAGCAGGTAGGAGAGAGAAGCTCACACGCTACTGTTGTTTTGCTCTCAGTGTCCTATAAATGATATTCTATTAATAATAATAACAATAACAATGTACCTGTTTTTGTCGTTGTTGTTTGTGCAGCTGTTCCAGAGAAACAACGCGTTGGCGGTGCAGCAGTTAACGGCAGCGCAACAGCAGCAGTACGCCTTGGCAGCAGCACAGCAGTCTCACATCGGTATGTCAATAAAACCTAAGCCCGTTTTTTTTTTTTTTTTTTTTGAGGTGTGTAATTGTTTTATTTTGGCACATATTCACTCTGTGGGGGGAAATAAACCCTATTTTCAAAAACGCAATGGATAGCTACATCCCATCATGCACTACAAAACAATGATAACTAAATAATATATCAGACCAAAGTGAAACTTTACTTAAAAATTCCCATAAATGTATTATATGTGCAACAATATCATCAAATAGTTACAAAACCCGATGCAGGCTAACTCCTTTATGTGGATTTATATTTTTTTTTTCAAGGCAAGTAATGCCGAAAAATCTTTTAGAATCAAATTTGCATGAGAAGTGTTTTTAACTTTTTATACAGTATATACATACTTTTTATCTGTGCAAACTGCATTCCTGGAGTTTCTATGACATTTTACTCCATGTATTATATAAAAACCTTTGGTCCTGGTCTCCCTCCACATGTCGTCAGGTCTGGCCCCGGCGTTTGTACCCAATCCTTACATCATCAGTGCTGCACCACCCGGGACAGACCCCTACGCAGCAGGCCTGGCAGCCGCAGCGACACTCGGTGAGGCATTCTTATTTTCTCTGTTATGGAAGCATTCAAAAAATAAATCAAATTAGAAAACCTCCAATCTCACACGTTTCTTCCCCCCCACGTTGGTTTGCGCTTAGGTCCGGCAGTGATGCCTCCGCAGTACTACGGTGTGACCCCCTGGGGGGTCTACCCTGCCAACCTGTTCCAGCAGCAGGCTGCTGCAGCCAACAACTCGGCCAACCAGCAGGCAGCCAACCAGAACCAGCAGAACCAACAGCAGGTCAGTGGGTTATTTACACAGCCAAAGCTCAGTGCGTCTTCTTATTCGGATGATTTGTGTGTGTACGCTTTTAGAAACATTGATTTCTAGGGACATTATTAATGTTGCAAACACATCACTAAATTCTCCACTCTGGAGAACTTTAACACCGACGATAACAACACTGGCGTCTTTCTGATTTTGCCAAGGTTATGCGTGGAGGAGGCAACCAGCGACCTTTGACCCCCAGCCAAGGTCAGCAGAATCAGCAGAACGACCAGCTGGTGGCAGCGGCGGCAGTAAACTCGGCCCTCGCCTTTGGCCAGGGCTTGGCGGCAGGAGTCCCTGGTGAGTGAGGACACTGTGTAAACAGTTTTTTATTACTTTTGGCATAACTCCCAACAAAACCAATTACATTTGCTATTACAGCCCTGTTGCCTATAAACCAGATGCTAAAATTGAACTAAAATAGCTTGCGACTCTTTGGATCCTATCTGAATATTTATTTTTACTCTCTTTCTCAGGGTACCCAGTTTTGGCCCCCGCCGCCTACTATGATCAGACAGGGGCCCTGGTGGTCAACACCGGAGGCAGGAGTGGCCCCGTCCGCCTCATGGCCCCCGCCTCCGTCATCATATCTCCTTCTGCAGCACAAGCAGGTAACGCCAAAAAATGCTCGAGGTCTCCTTTTTTTTTTCTCTCTCTCCTGCTGCTGGCCACAACACAACGAGTACCACAAACACAAAACAAGGATTGAACGTTGTGGTCTTCCAAAAAAAAAAAGCATGTTCCCCTAAAACCAGAACATGGATTTAAAAGATTATGAGACTATACTTTTGTGTCAAGACAGATTTTATTTTTTATTTGTTTTTTTATTTACAAGGAGTTCCCATGAGTCAGTGTTTTCAGTATCAAGGAGGATTTGGATTTACATCAATACTGGCGTCAGAGTAAACAAGATTTTCACGTCACCAACAATTCTTCCCTTTGTTTACACTTAACACTTTGACTGAGCTATAAGGAAACCTGTGAGAACCACATATATTTTTTTCTCTCCACTCTCCTTCAGTTGCAGCAGCTGCGGCGTCTGCAGGCGGTGCCAACGGCGGACTGGGCGGCGGGGCCAACGGCCCGTTCCGCGCCATGCAGTCCCAGCAGCCACAGCAGCAGGGTGGTCCCGGTGGTGCTTTAGGTGGGAGCTCCTTCTACGGCTCCTCCTCCCTCAGCTCCTCATCCCAGAGTTCCTCACTTTTCTCCCAAGGCTCCGGTCAGCCCGGGCCCGGCTCGGCCTCCCTGGGCTTCAGCCAGCAGGCCTCCTCCTCCCTCGGTGCCTCTCTGGGGGCCACGCTGGGAGGCTTCGGCACCGCAGGTACGAAATTCACCTTTTTGCCATTTTGCCGGCTGAGGTTGGTGCTTAACAGTTTTACATGAATTATTAATATTTTCCATTTTCCTGTTCCTGTGGGTACCATGATCTTTAAATATTTATCTTTGACCCCCTCTAGTGGCCAACTCGAGTGGTGGCAGCGGCTCCAGACGGGACTCCCTGACGGGAAACAACGAGCTGTACAAACGCACGCCATCCAGCCTCACCCCCATCGGCCACGGAGGCTTCTACAACGGCACCTTGGGCTTCAGTCCTTCCCCCGGTCCCGTGGGCATGCCCCTGCCCAACCAGGGCCCCTCCCACTCCCTCACACCCCCACCCTCCCTGTCCAATCACAGCTCCTCGTCCAACCTCAATCTTGGTAAGTGTCTTTTTTTTTTTTTCTAAGTAATTGATTTTCCTCTTGAAAAGCTTTGACGTCATTGACTCTGGGAATGTTGCAGCTTTGTTGGACACAACAGAAAATTGTTCAAATAACCAGAATAAATAATTTGTTGGAAACATATTTTAAACTGAGGATTCTCTGGCCATTTGGTGTTTTTTTTTTGAGACTTTTTTTTTGAGACTATAGTTGGTGGTGTGTGCTTATTTGGATTTGACGTGTAGGAACTGTGTCTTATGTCAGTGAAGTTCAGCTGCATGTGCGAGGCAGTGCTGCCATCCAGTGCTGCGTTTCTGTGCTGCAGAGCTAAAATCAAATTTTTGGGATGCTGTCTTCAAATTGTAGTTGCTAAAAAAAAAAAAAATCACATGCAAATAATAATTATGCCAATATAAGTCAGACTTGGTTGATTTGATATAGCAGCACTTGAAACACCCACCGTGTGTGCAGTAACCACATAACATATGTACATCGGGGCCCAAAAGTCCAGATAAAAAAAAAAAGATGAAGCGTTATCAAAATCACACCTTGGTACAGCCTAAATAATGAACCTATATACATATATATATAATGGAACAAATCGCACATTAATTATTCTATCTGGCGAAACTGTTTAAAAATCAGCGATAGACGTCACAGGTGGCACGAAGCTCTCGCCCCCTCCTCCCGTGTCCCGTCATCATTCCACATGCTCTGTCGTCTACCGTCACACACTTTTGTGCGTCATCCGCACGTTTGCCCACTCGCTCTATGTTGGAAAGAGGTGTTACACAGAACGTGTTTGTGCGTTCGCCTAGCGAGAGATTTTTATTTTTTTTGCAGTTTTATGCAAAACCGCTCCAATCCCGACAGCCTGTGACAAGTGTTTCCATCCAACAAAGATTAATCACCTCGCCAAAAAAGTGACAAAAGCAATTACATCCATTTTCATTCTGGTCAGTCGTGATGTAGGAATGATGAATGAGTCTGTTCCATCCATTTGCTGCTTATTTCAGGGTGCTTTAAATGTGTTTTTTTTTCTTTTTTAAAACTAACAAAACCTTAAATGTGATAGGCATTTGAATAAGATTCAACTTTTGTGTTTATAGAGGGGAGGACCAAAGACTTCTTTCAGATTGGAATGACGTGCACTTTCATAAATACCTGCATGAATGAATTCTTCGTTCAGGCGTTTTATTTCCACCGTGTTTACTATTAACTTTTGCCATTTTGGAATATGGTAATTATATAAAAAATCTCTGTGTTCTCTGACATCCCAGGAGGCCTGACCAATGGCAGCGGACGTTTTATTTCCGCTGCACCGGGAGCGGAGGCCAAGTACCGCAGCGCCGCCAGTTCGGGCTCCTCCCTCTTTTCACCCAGCAGCCAGCTGTTCCCGTCGTCACGGCTACGCTACGGCATGTCGGACGTGATGCCGTCAGGCCGCAGCCGTCTACTGGAGGACTTCAGGAACAACCGCTACCCCAACCTGCAGCTCCGGGACATCGCCGGACACATCATGGAGTTCAGCCAGGACCAGCACGGCAGCAGGTGCACACACACACACAGCTTCACATAAACAAAGCCAGTAACCAGCAAATCAAAATCACTGCCCTCCGCATCACTTCCAGCAGAAAAACATTTTCTTTACGTATCCACTAAATATGTTTGACCCAGTGTCCTCGGCACACGAAAACTCAGGAAAATAAGCTGAATTGGCACATACATGTTGTGGGGCGACATTGTTGCGTGTCGATGTCCTACACACACACACACACACACGCGACTCTTAATATTGTAGGTTTATGCTCATAAAGTGCATTAAAGATAATTGTGTTAACGTGTTGAATATTTCAGACACTGCCTCACAGTCTGCTCTGTGTTTTATTGATTTATTTTTTATGCTGTATATCCTCAAGCTTTATTTTTTTTCTCCTATATATATATATACACACACACACATTGATCCCGTACCGGATGGAAGCTGGGGGGGCCCCCCTGGAGCCCTCTGTGGGCTCCTGGTTTTTCTGGGCTCTTGTCTGGGTAGAAACCAGCAGTGCCTCAGATGCAGACTTTTAATTTCTTTATTTATTGAAATCATCTATTTATACACTATGACGTCCAGTCTGCACGTTCCAGACACTTTCTCTCCTCTACCTCTCTTCTTCTTATTTTTTTCTGCTCCGACATCCATCACTCCACCTCACAGGCTGCTCGGTTCCTTCAACTCCCTCTGTGTGTTCTCCTCTCTGAACCTCGTCTCCTTTTTGTCTCGACTGCTCCCTCCGGTTAAATACACAGGATCGGCTCTCTCGCTCCATCTGTGTCACTCCGTCGCTCTGCACCTCTCTGATATGTTTATCGCTTTGGGTTCATCAAAAAGCCAAGCTGTGCACTTTCTCGTATACGTGGGGGGGCGGGCCGGGCTAATGAAAATCAAGAGCATCAAAACAACATTATCTGTGGTTTAATGTGATGTTTATCCTCTTGTGTGTCCCTCAGGTTTATCCAGCTGAAATTGGAGCGGGCCAGTTCAGCCGAGCGCCAGCTCGTCTTCAGTGAGATCCTGCAGGCTGCCTACCAGCTTATGGTGGACGTCTTTGGAAATTATGTCATCCAGAAATTTTTCGAGGTGTGTACCAAGACGCCCGTCATCACGAGAACAAACGCACAATTTGGCTCACTGATGTTGACTTGACAAGAAACACTCAATTATTCTCAAGCACCACTCCTGTTTTTTTTTTTTTTTTCATGTACTTTTGTGGCCTCGTGTGAAAGTGTTGCGTGATATTGTGTCATGTATCATCGGGCTGGATTAGAGGATTTTACAGGCTTATTTTATTTATTTTTGTGGGTGTGTGTGTGTGTGTGCGTGTGTGTTTTAGTTTGGCAGCCTGGACCAGAAGCTGGCTCTGGCGGAGAGGATCCGAGGTCACGTGCTGTCTCTGGCCCTGCAGATGTACGGCTGCAGGGTCATACAAAAAGCTCTGGAGTTCATCCCGTCTGATCAGCAGGTCATCGTAAGTACACACGTGCTCATTGTAAACAAGAGGAACAGGCTGTACCTTTGCCCTAAAAAAACACTTTCATTCACATTGTGCCATATCACTGCTGATGCCCCACTTTCAAAGCAAATCTACCACCTATGTGCCCGTAGCTCACTAGAAAGAATCCGAGTCCATTGGTCTAAATCTCTATTTTGTGTATTTGTATAGCAGAACGCAGCATCAATAAATAAAGAAAAAAAAGGGCGCCTTTATGCTGAAATGGCATTTTTTCATCTCACCTTATAGGTTTTTGTGTTGGAACTGCCTTGTGGTGGCAGCAGCTCCCCTTTGCACGATGAACGAGGCTCATGATGGCACTGTTTATATGCAAATGTTGGACTGCGGGCCTTAAAAGATAAATGTAGCTGAATATGAACTCCAGAATATGGTTTTGCTTAAATTCAGTTGTGTTTTTTTTTGGGGGGGGGGGGGCAAAGGTGAAGTGTGCGTGGGAAGAGGGAGGGAAAATCATTCCCTGTCTCATTAATGCAGCTCATTAGATTTTCTCCAGGGTTCAACTGTTTAAAGCTCAGTGAGACTCTTTGGGCTGTGCGCCACGGAGAACGAGGAAGCACATGAGAAATATGCTTTCAGGCAATGTTTGATTTTCTCCAAAATGACACGTCCCTCTCCACCTCCTCCTCCCCCTCCTCCCCCTCCTCCTCCCTGCAGAGTGAGATGGTGCGGGAGCTGGATGGCCACGTGCTGAAGTGTGTGAAGGACCAGAACGGGAACCACGTGGTGCAGAAGTGTATCGAGTGCGTCCAGCCTCACGCGCTGCACTTCATCATAGACGCCTTTAAGGGACAGGTGGGTCCCCCCACACACAAACACACTCGCAAACACACACACACACACACACACACACACACAGTTATTTAATCACTGAAGCCTGCCGGTGCTTGACAAACGAACACTCGCACAATCTCACACTTGTGTGTACGTGTACACACCGCCGCTGCCTGGAGGCACCGAGCATACTGCCGCCGTACACACTCGGTCCTCTCCAGGCACAGGGGGTGCGTTGCCACGGCAACAGGGGCCGCAGCCCAGTGGCAACAGCCATCTTCTATCCACCAGCTAAATGTTACATTTGCATATACGGTTAAAAAGAAACTAAATTGTGTGTTCATGCATGCACTTTTTGTTGAATACAGATGCACCATTTTTTATTTTTTTTACTTTTGTGATTTCACTCGGGATGTTTTGATGGTAAAATCGTGTGTGTGTGTTTGTGTGTTTCTGCTTCCCCGTCATTCCCATGCTCGGTTTTTCCGCTCTGCAGCTCAGATTTGTTTGTGTAGCTGAAAGCAGGTTAGGAATTTGTTTGCACGGTGCCCTGCAGGGGAGGGCGGGGTGCGTTCAAGAATGCCTATAATCATTTCAGGCTACACTCTCTGCATCATTAGGGGGAGAAAAAAAAGTTTCAGCAGCAAAAGTACATTGGTGTCACATTTCACCCATCGGCAGACACGCACCCTCACACGCGTGCAAAAGCATACACATTTAAAAATTAAAGTTAATACTGAACCAGATTTACAGATGAACGAACATGCTAGAAATATGGTGTTTTTGCTTTTTCTTTAGAAAAAAAATGCCAGTGGTGTTCAAATACTCTGTAGACTAACCATGTGCGGTAACACTTGTCTCTCAGGTTTTTGCCCTCTCCACTCACCCTTACGGCTGCCGAGTCATCCAGCGCATTCTTGAACACTGCCTTCCTGAACAGACGCTGCCTATACTGGAGGAGCTCCATCAACACACAGAGCAGCTCGTGCAGGTAACACACACGCGCACACACAACGATCACTGCTCTTTTCACCTCCAAAAAGTTATCCCCCCCGGGGCTCCGTCTATTTGAAGTTGACTGTTTGTTTGATATGACGTCACCAGCACCAGCTGTCCTCCTCGTATTTTAATGTGTGTGTGTGTGTGTGTGTGTGTTTTATTTAGGACCAGTATGGAAACTATGTGATCCAGCATGTTTTGGAGCACGGCCGAGCTGAGGATAAGAGCAAGATTGTGGCGGAGATCAGAGGCAATGTACTGGGACTTAGCCAGCACAAGTTTGCCAGGTAAAACGCAACACAACACAAAACAAGACAACAATACAAATGCACACAGGCGTCAAGTTTCAACCTTTCCTTCCCTCCTTCTCTGGGGACAAAAAAAAGAATCCTTAATTTTCTCTACGACAGCCAGGGTTTGTTTTTTTATGTTTTTTTTTTTTTGTTTTTTTGTTTGTTTAAACTCACCTAAACACACGCCGCTGTTGTTGTTGTCGTCATTTGCGCAGTAATGTGGTGGAGAAGTGCGTGACCCACGCGTCGCGGGCAGAGCGGGCGTTGCTGATAGACGAAGTGTGCAGCCTGACCGAGGGCCCCCACAGTGCCTTATACACCATGATGAAGGACCAGTACGCCAACTACGTGGTGCAGAAGATGATCGACGTGGCCGAGCCCACCCAGCGCAAGATTGTCATGCACAAGGTAGGCGAATATAAAAAATATATTTTTATTTTTATTTTTTCATCCGTGAAAGTCGAAAAAAAACACATTGCGCTCGTCAACTTTATCACTTTCATTTAAGCTGCACGTCTGCTGGCCCGTTTCATTAAGTCACTGTTGCCATTGTTTCCATGGCAATGACACACACACACACGCTGTTTCAACATGATGATGATGGTTGTGTGTTTGAACGCGTCCAATTGTCTCCGTCCCCTCCCAGATCCGGCCTCACATCTCCACCCTGAGGAAGTACACCTACGGAAAACACATCCTGGCCAAGCTGGAAAAATACTACATGAAGAACGGCGTGGACCTGGGTCCTCTCTGCGGCCCGCCCAACGGCATCATGTGAACCAGCCCTGCCCCCCACCCTCCCGCTCGAAATCATGCCTCCCACCTGATAAGCCCCTCCCCCTTTACCTCACCCACCTAATGCAGTCCTGTCTGCCAGCCCCACCCTGCCCGTCCTTGTCTGACCCCTTCCGATGGAATCATGCCCACTTACACTCACTGACCACACCGAGGACGTGGGATACCCCTTGCACCTGTTTCCATGGCAACCCTTGGGGAGGAGCCTGTTGCTATAGGCAGCCTTGGTTTTTGCGACTTTTTGTTGCTCCTCCCTCGCCCGTGCCCATCGAGAGAGAGAGAGAGAGAGGTAGGGAGTGGAGTGGACAGGGAAAGAGGAGGCCCATCCACTCGCTGCTTCTTCTTTCTTTTTTTTTCCCTCTGTTCATCATTTCTGATAAACTGAACAATCATTTCACTTTTTTGCTACTGCTGCATACACAGTCCTAGTGTCCCCTCCTCCTACCATCCTAGCTATTTACCACTATAAGATGGAACGAGTATTTAATTTGTCTGACGTCACAGAATCATAGACGCATACGCGCGCGCGCGCACACACACACACACACACACACACACACGCCATCAGCTAACCAGCAGACAGCTCATTTAGCATGGGAGATTCGTTTTCTGGTCTTGCTTCTATAAATATAACGTGTATACTTGGTGTAGACCTTTGCATATATATATATAAATATATATATAAAACTTTGTAGTTTTTCTGGTTTTTGATGTTGAATCTGTATCTATAATGTATCCTAGTAGTGACCACATACTTCTGACTGTATAATTGTACATTTGTAAACCCTTGTAATGTAAAAGTGCTTTACCACCCTTTTTGGTATGAGAAGGAAAAAAAGAGAAAAAAGTTCACTCTGGAAAAAAAAAAATGTTAGAAAAAAAACCCTGTGCATTTCAGTGTATATTCTCACCTCCTTGGTTGTGACATATGAGTTGTTGTATATTGTAAATTGTAATATCAAATTTTTGTTTTGAAAAGCCCTTTCTATACAGCGTAGTACTTGTACAAAGATTCGCCACGCTTGGTTTTATCTTGATCTTGTCACTGCTTAACTTAAGACGTGGATCTCCCACAGACTCCCAATGGGACACGGCCTGTTAGACTCGGTGGTGTCTTTTGGTTTTTGTTGGATTCCTTTTTCTTTTTTTTTTTTTTTTTGACCATTTTTTAAGATTTTTTTTTTATATATATATATAAAGAATGCATTTACCCCTTGGAACGTGTCATGTGTATAGGTATGCTGGCTGGGTGGGAGAAGTAACTTGTACTCCACAGACCACCACAGACCCCCACCCCGATTATCCATGACTGTTTTCAGGGGTGAACCCGTGGATTGTACAGAGGATATTCTTGTGTTTTTTGGCATTTTCTCTTAGTGCTGTAAGTGCTGTATCATACTGTCCATGTCCTTTTGGGTGAGAGAGGCCGCCCCCCCCTTTCCACAGCGCAGTGTACATTTGGAGCAGCCTTGTGTATATTTACTACGAGCACACCTGTAACCATATGTGTATAGTTAACAGAACCTGTGTATGCTTATTGCCTGGGCAACTATTTTTTGTAACTCCTGTTGTAGATTGTCTCTAAACAATTGTGTGATCTTTATTTTGAAACCAAACTGAACAAAAAAAAAACTTTGAAAATTTAAACCGTCTCCGCTTTGCTTCATTGTGCGTTTGATAACACCCACTAGGTGTGTAGTAGGCAGCATGAGTCAGAGGGGAACAAGGAGCTCGCTCTAATGACAACCAACAATGTCCATTAGTCAAAGTAAACACGGCTCCACCACAGAATAACTGGTTTCAGTGGCGTAAACCAATAACCAAAGGTTATTAGTATTAAAAAACATCCCTGGTTTCTGTTTTTGGAGATGATGGTTTACATGAGGGGTCTTAAAGGCTTTTCTATCACAGCACCAGATGAGGATAAATGATTTTAATTAATAGATCATTATTCCTTTGAGTTGAATAATAATGGTCCCAGGGTTTGGATCAGTGGTGCTGAATAGATATAAGATCAAAACACACCTTTCCTGTGGGGATCTTTTAGTTTAATAGTTTAGTGACTCCAAAGTAAACCTGTTTGTACCTGTCCAGCTTTTTCTTTGGAATCAAAAGAGAAGAAAAAAAACAAGTCGGACTGGGTGTGATGGCGGTGGCAATGATCCTGTGACTTTGTTGATTCTTTTTTTAGAGACTCAATAAAACCACAAGTAGTGAGGGTGCTTGAACCTCCAGTGATTTTTCTTTTTTCAAATCCACCTGGAAGGAGCAATAAGCCTATCGGCTTAATTATGAGCCGTAGAGAAGTGGGCGACTCAGCGTGGGCCTTGACACTCAGGGGCCCAGAGGGCCGGAATTTATTGTGTGTCAGCTGGTTTTCAGTCATTTGATTTATTGTACAGTTAACCACTCTCAAGCACAAGGCTGCAGGATGCATTGAATTCACTGTCTCGTCTCAATGTTAACATGATGCAGCCACGAAAAGAATGTGATTAAACAGAAAAATGAAGGCGAAATAAACATCTGTGTTTTTTAATTCTTTATTTCAAAATAACTCAACATTTGAATTCATAAATACAGGAGATTTTATATGGTTTTATTTGCAATCAGATATTTGGAGGTTAGAGATTATGGGATGCTGAGGTAGAGCGGTGACGGCTGGTTGCTAGGCGACGAAAGTAGGGCACAAGCTGCCAATGAACATAAATGAAATTTGCACTGACGTAAGCGCAGGTATGAGCGCATGGGTGCGACTCAGCCAATCACAGCCGGGGACCGGATATCACAGGTGAAGGTGTGTAACAGGGTGCAGCCGACCGGAAAACAATGTGGGGTGTGTGTCCTTGTGTGTGCGTTCGCGTGTGTGTGGCTGCGGGTGTCTAAACGAGCTGCAGGGGGCATCCTCGACCTGGCTCGTGGAGATCCCTTCCTCTCCTTTAAACACACACACACACACACACAGAGCATCGCCATACGGAACATCCTGCCCTCCACGGAGAGGGGGAGGAGAGAGACAGAGAGAGAGAGAGAGAGAGGTCTACCGTCTGCCGGTAGAAACCGCCAGGGCTCGAGCTCAGACACACAAGAGGCCTCGCGCTCCACCGGTGACCGGGAGCAGCAGCAGCGCGTGAAGCCTCGGATTACACCGACGGATTGGCGGCGCTCTGTGAAGTTGGACAGATTACCGAGACACCGAGCAATAGCAGCGGCGGCACGCGGCGGCCGCCTTTCGTCTCCCTCCGCCTCCTCCTCCTCCCCGACGCTCCGCGAAGGCAGCGGCGGCACCGGGAGCCTGTGCACGCGCGGACCGACCATGAAGCTGCCCTGGCTGTTAACGCTCGCGGCGCTCCTCGCTCCTGCCGCCACGGTAAGCACAAGCCTCTGCTTCTTTGTTAAACGGTCAGCTCCTGTGTATGTGTGTGTGTGTGTGTGTGTGTGCGTGCGTGTGTGTGTGACTCTCGGTGATCGGTAGGAAATCCTCCCCCCCGACCTACATCGGCCCTCGGTGGCCCACCGTGACTTTCCCTCCCTCCCCCTCAACCGCCTTTGTGTCTCAGTGTCGGGGTTTGTTGTGTTGTGTCCCCCGGTGGCAGGAGGTGTGTGGCTGTGTGGTGTGTGTGTGTATGTATGTATGTGTGTGGGTAATTAGCGGATAATCTCTAATTGAGCCTGATTGCGGGTCTTTGTGCGGGCTCCTGGTGTGCTGTGTCTGACATCCGGCCGTTGGTTTGTCTCAGTCTGCGACTGCTAGGACTTTATTACCGGACACTGAGGACGTGCTTGTGCTTGTGTGTGTGTGTGTGTGTGTGTGTGTGTGTGTCTGTGTGAGCCCGAGATTGTGTGTCCAATCATCACCACCTGTGAGGGTCGCACGCTCCTCTATGGGCTCTTATTGTTCACATGTCAGAATCTGCCCGGGGACATCCTTCATTCCAAAGTGTGTGTGTGTGTGTGCGTGTGTGCGTTTGCGTGTTTAAATGTGGGTGGGGTAACGGGTAAGTTAACGGCGATGCGGTGCGCGAACGAAGGCTGGTTGGAATGATGTCATTGGGAATCGCGAGGGGGAAGCTGATTAGGGATGCACTCGCACACACACATACACACACATATCAAAGCCGAGTTTCACGCGCCCCCTCCTTCCGTTACCGACAGATTTATCCCGTGAGGAGGAGGAAGAGGTGGAGGAAGCTCATTTAATCATTGAGAGGAAAAACCAACAACCAGAAATACTCAAAGCAATCACTTTTCAATGTAAACGAAGGTGGAAACATTTCCTCAAGTGTGTGTGTGTGTGTGATACAGGAGCTCTACTGCGATTTTATAGTATTATTCATAGTATCTTTTTACTGCATGATTTTTCACCCCGTTTTATTCTCCTTGTCAACGTTGAGTCAAGACTTCCTGCCCTCAAGACATTGTGTGTGTTCCCCCTTCCACTTTAACTAAAGATCCACTTCAGACAACTTTTTACTCTACAAAAGTTTAGTTGCACATTCAAATTCTATTCAATTTCATTAAATAGAAATGGATTTTGCTGTAAAGCCTTCTCTCACTGCACAGTGTGTATGTGATGAAGGTTTCAGGTTTCCACTTCATACTTGGTGTATGTTCCACCATGACTGGCTTATAAACTAAATCAAACTTGTATGTGTATATATATATATATTTGTATTGTCACCATCTTTGTGTGTCTTAGCTTTTTGTGTTAATACGTTGCTTTTACCAAACATACACACACTTGTTAACAAGCGCGCACACACACAGGCATGCAGATTATTAAAGGGGTCAGTCAGTTGCAGTCGTCACCCTCCAGCTGATCTAATCTGTCTTGAAGTGTATAGATCGAGACAGGTGTGACACACACACGCACATACTTAAGCATAGGTTACACTGTGTTTGGAGTGCACAGATAGATACAGGTGTTTAAAGGTAACACAGACACACTCTCTCACACACACACACACACACACACACACACACACACACACACGTGTCAACAGTGCCTATAATTGCATGACTCACCTCAAGCAACCCAGGCCCAAAACGCACACATACACACACGACCCTGGGTCAAATGCATGACAGAATCTTTCTTTAGACTCCTCTTGGCTTGTAACCAAGCGACTGTTGTGTGTTTGTGTGTACGTGAGTAATGGAGGTTCTTGTGATGAGTGGTCTCTAGTGTTCGGTCTCGGTGGATATTTCCTGTTATTGAAATTGTGACATCATATCCGACTGCCTCTATTTTACATGGGAGACCAATTTTCCCACAGACATCTGTTGTGTCCCTCAGATAGCTAGAGTGTGTGTTTTTGTGTGTGTGTGTGTGTGCGTGCATCCGTCCCATCTGTCTGTGTGTGGGCTCAAAAATAGTGCATTTCCCCTGCCAAAAACTCCTTGAAGTGTGTGTGTGTGTGTGTGTGTGCGTGTGTGTGTGTGTAGTGGAAAAGCGTTATGTTCTGGAGGATCGTGTTTAACTCGTGGAATGAATCAGTGTTTTGTGCGTCCAACAGAAGACAAAGCCCCCTATAGAGAGAAAGAAAGAGGAAAAAAAAATAAATGCCTGGACGAGGCGGATGGAGGGAGAGCGTGGAATGTCAGAGGCAATTTCACACAGGAAGCGGGTCCTCTCTCGCTCCCCAGGAGGACAAAGTCCCCTCACACACTAATAACACACAGGAGCTGGCAGGTAGAAAACACTCCGTGTTTCAGGTGTGCGTGTGTGTGTGTGTGTGTGAGTGAAAGGATGGGTGACGGTCGGGTGGTGGTGGTGGTCACCTTCCCGTGGACGGAGGAAATGAAAAGGATCACGGTTCATATCCGGAGCTGAAGTCACAGGGCCGGTGTCTGGAGAGAGGGAATAATGATAGCCTTCAGTGGGGGGGAAAAAACATCTCACCTCCCTTCATCTCCCTGGCTCCTCCCTTTGACCATTTGTGTGTGTGTGTGCGTTTGTGTACACATGCTGCTCACCCATAGCTGGAAGCAATTTTCTTATCACATTGGAAGGACCGGCCTGGGCAGATGTGGCGGCATTTGAATGAAATTAGTTTTTTTTTCTTTCTCATGGAGGGAAAAAAAAAAAAAAAGTTTAGCGGTTGTCTGGGCTCAATAGGAAATTGTAAATGGAATTTTCCCATTTACTATTAAAAGTGATAACGGCTTGTAAGGACGGAGGAAACCTGCCCTCACAATACCTGCTATTACTGCGCCTCGTCCCTCTGAGCCCACGGAACAATGGGAGCTGAGGAGAATTTACACTTTTTAAAACTCAAAGCTTAAGCCTGCGTGACAAAAAAAAAACTCCCATCAATTTAAATGAGGATAAAACTGAGGCTCTGGTTATTGGCCCCAAGGGAGCTCAGAAGACTCACTGCAATCTCCCTTTAACCTCTAATGTCATGCTGCATACTAATAATTTTAGAGTCTTGTCTTTTTTTTTTTCCTCTGCAGCATCCACATTAAGACGCTCGTGTAGCCTGACGAGCCAGAAAAAAAAAAAAAGACAGACAGGAAGGTACCGGCTCCTAATTGCTGTGCGCACCCTGGTAACAAATGAAGGCATCCCAGAGTGTTTGAGGTGGAAAGTGCTGAGAATTGAATCCGATGCCTTTGTGTCTCCATGACGGGGGTGATTATGATTGATTGTGCGCTCGGCTCAGCTGATTGGAGCTCCTCCGCAGATGGTTTAGAATGCAGCGGCTCATATTCCAGTCCTGACGAAACCTCCGTAGGGGCGTTACTCCGGCCTTTTCGGTCACCCTTTATCGGATGCCAGTGGGTTTAAAATCCCACTGAAAACCCCCCACAAAAAAACTAAAAATGTAGCCCCACAGAGGCCTACATAGTAACCCACCGTCTCTCAGGTTGGTCGTAAGATGGAGCTCCTCCCACATAAAAAAAAAAAAAAATGATTTTGTTCATTTAAAATCCTCCAAATTCAGTTAAATAATAATATTATAGATCAAATGTCCTTTCTGTTTCTGGCCTGTTCAGAAGCACTACATACTTTCCTTGGGAAATCCTCAGTTCTCGGGCTGCCCAAATCCTGACTTAGAGTCACGCTGAGGCGTTTTATCAAAAGGCGTGGAATCTGGTTCACGCTGCCAGTCAAGAGCGTCAAACACCCGCTCTGGCTCCGGCACATTGTGCAACGCTGAACTTTCCCTGCATTCAAGTCATCCCACGTATAAGTGAAGAATGCTGTTGGAGCCTCAGTTCATCCAGCTGGAAACTCCTCTCACCGTGACGCGCAACACACAAGTGTAGGCTCGCACGCACGCACGGACGCAGCATTACAAATACACACACACGCACACTCTATATACACTATTGTATAGTTGTGTTTGTGCACAGTGTTTTTGTTTATTCAGTGTGTCAGTGAGACGGAGAACGCTGGGGGTGTTTTAGGTGGGTCAAAATGGGATTGAAACACAGGCCGTGTGGATGCCGCACACACACGCGCACACACACACACACACACGCACACACACAGATTTTCCCTTGCAGTAATTGGGCAGTGCTGTGCAGACATACTCGCATACATATTCTCTGGAGACGGGAGTTAGATGAATATAGAGACAAAGGACGGGAGGTGGAGGAGGAGAAGGGTGGAGAGGGGGGGAAAAAAGGAGGTGTACAGAACCACAGGATGATAAGAAAGCGGGAAAAGGGCTGGAGGAAATAAAAAGGGGAGTCAGGTGAGGAGGATCGGAGGAAAAGAGCCCAGCTCATGCTGGGATGGGAAGGCTGAACCAAGAGGAAAGAAGAGAGAGGAAGCAGAAGAGGGATGGAGGAAGAGAAAGGAGGAATATGGGGAGAAATGAGGGGTGGATGATGGGGATGACAGCGAAGGGATGGAGCCAGGCCAGAGCGACGGGAGACGGAGGACGCCTGGATGGAGGGATGTGGAGAGAGGGAGGGAAGGAGGAGGGTGGGGGAGGGAGGCGTGCGCTGCTCTTTCCCAAGAGACCGCGCTCTACCTGCTCTCTCCATGGCCGTCGCCATGACAACCACCGCGGCTGTCGTTGTCACAGCTTTATTGCCTCCTCCCCTCTCTCTCTCTCTCCCCTCTTCGCCCTTCCCTCTCTTTCCTTTTTTGTGTGTGTGTGTGTCTTCCTCTCGGCTGCGTTGCTTCTCTCATTCACAGGTTCTCATCTCTCATTCTCTATTTTCTGACTTCACTCATTTTTTTTTCTCTCTTCTTCCTCCTCCGTCCTCCCACCCTCTTTTTTTCCCCAAATGTTCCAGTTCAGTAAAAAAAGAAATGGAGAAAAGAAGACATGTTTTAACTTTACAGTAGTGTGTGTGCGCGTGTGCTTGTATGTGTGTGTACACTATTATAGGACTCTAAATTAGAGAGCATAAACCCAGTGCTGTCTTCCAAAAACCACAAAGCATTCTGGGATCTCTGTGTGTTAGAGCTCCTGCTATAAATAAAAACCCCAGAAACAGGGCGCCTCCTTCCCACTAACAAACCTGAGCGTGTGTGTGTGTGGGTGTGTGTGTGTGTGTGTGTGTGTGTGTGTGTGTGTGTGCGTGTGTGTGTGTTTGAAAGAGTCAGAATCACAGACTGCTTCCACCGGGATATTAACGCTGACGTGAGATATTATCGTTTATATCCCCTCGGTACTTCTGTCCTTCCTCACTCGTTGCCGTAACAACGGGGTAATTAGGTTAACGAAGGGTCCGGCCGGGGCGGGGTCAGGCGGAGCTGAGACTCCACGCCATCCAATGGGACTGATGGAATGTGTATTTCCTGGCAGGCGGCTGATAAGAGCCGAGCGAGGCCGCGATAAGGCCCTCACTCTCCAGACCAGGAGTCGTCTTTGTGAGGCTGGCCTCCATCTGACCTCCCCCACTCGACACCCCCCCCCCTTCACCCCCTCCATCTGTTCGACCATTTGTTTTCCTGTCTGTGTGTCAGCAACTTAAGATTTACATTTTTTTTTTTTTGACTTTGCAAATTTGCATTGCTACTCATATTAATTCCGTCTTATCTGGGTTGTCGTCTCCACTGAAAATGTTCCCTCACAGTAATATTTCATCACATTTTCTGACAATTTAAAGCGACATTCAAGACCTACGTGTTTGCATGCCCACACAACCTGTGTGCGTGAATGGTCATGGGTTATGGGATGGCCACAGGAAGTGATTATTTATAGATCTGGCCTTCAAGCTTGAAATCAGGGTGGGAGCTTCCCGCGCGGTGCACAACGGGGGGGTTTATAGGTGTGTCGTGAGTGTGTTTACATGTGGGGCAGAGGAAGAGGAGGTGACGAAGGAGCACAGGGAGCCTGCTTGTGCGAACGTAAAGCGAGAAATATTGTGTGTGAAAGGCATGTGACTGTGCTTGTGCGTGCGTGCGTGCGAGTGTGTGTTTGAATTATTTAGCCCCACGTCCCGACAGAGGAGTGAACGAGGTCAGGAGCTCATTGCTGCAACATTCTCCCTCTCTCCTTCCATCCACCGGCCCCCCTCCTCCCTCTCCTCCTCCTCCTCCTCCTCCTCCTCCTCCTCCTCTTCCTCCATTGTCATTGGTGTGGAGCTGCTCGTTTATTCTGCCCGTCTCAATAAACAGGAACTTGGTAACAAAAGGCTTCGCCATATGTTGCTCACGTCCGCGCAATTATCACCAAGCCTTGTGGGTCTAGCATTGATCCAATTAAATACAGACACTGTGTGTGTGTCCCTGTGCGTGTGTGTGTTTGTGTGAAAACCTTTGAACTCGCTCAAAGGCCTTAGATTTTGCCCCAAAGCTTACCAGTAGTGTGTCTATTTAATGTGTGTGTGTGTGTGTGTGAGTGTGTGAGTAGGGATTCTGTAATATTTCCTGGTGGTTGCAGCAGGATTCTTTTCCCATAGGCCCTTTTTTTCCCTATACACACCTCCGTGTGCACTCACGCACACAAACACACAAACGCACACTTTTGCAGCAGCAGGTGATTCATTCCTAATCTTTCATTCCAACAGTTGTGGATTAGCCCTAATCTTAGCCAGCAGAAAGCCAGCTCTGAAAGGCTGATTGACACTGAGAGTGTCCGTGTGTGTGTGTGTGTGTGTGTGTGTGTTCTCGAGTGTTTTTTTTTTAGCCGTATGTGTGTGTCATAGTGATAATTGTTTCCCTTGAAGGAGTGAGTGGGGCGGCAGGACATGATACGATGCATGACGGATTGACATTAAACTGAACCTTGATGTGGGAGTCGTTCATTTTTTCATCCTTTATGATGTCACTTCCTGCTTTTCATCCATAAATCCATCATTACACTATTCTGTTCAGAGATTTGACCCCCACGTTTTAAATCAAATATTAAATATTTCTTTAGAAATCCTGAATCCCCTCTCTCCTGCAATAAAAAGGGATGCGGGGTCATTTTTTGCACGTTATTTCCCTTTTATATATTATTTATTATTCTCCTTTCATTTCATGCCCAAAAGCGCTTTATATGGAAACCTTTATTGTGACGAGAAATATTTTTGCTAAGTTATTACGGAGCGTAAATGCTATCATTGTATCCTGATGGGATATTTGACAGTTGAACTCTTTCTCTCTCTCGAAAAAAACAAAAACAGAACAAAACCGCAAGGTGTGGCGACAGATGTGAAAGTGATTACATATTGTGTGGAGATGGAGGCAGAGGGGATTTGAAGAGAATGGAACAGGGGGAACCAGGTCAGAGGCAATCACGGAGCAGAGTGATACGAAAAGGACACGGGGCGGCAGGTAGAGGAGAGGAGGAATAAAAGCAGATTGAAGAGGAGGAAAGGTGAGATTAAAAAAAAAAAATCTTAATATGGGAAAGCTAATAAGAAAATAGGGGAATAGTGAGGAAAAAGAAACAAAAAGCAGAGAGAGAGAGAGAGAGAGGTTTCCTCCGGCCTGTAAAGAGCTTAGAGCAGCTGAGACGGATTGAATGGAGAGAACAACCTGGACAGGATTACAGAGAGACGGAGAGAGAGAGGAGGACGCTATCATAACCCCGCCCCCCGGCACAGAGCTGACCGCCACCTCCTCGCTCGCCCTGTCACAGTCTAATTAAACCCAACCGATCGTACGCAGGAATTAACGATAGCTGATTGTTACACCCAGGAGCTAATCTGTGTGTTAGAACAATCATTCTCGAGCCATTAGTTACTTAAACCCGGCTATTAATTAATGCGTTGGTGAGTAATGTGGCCTTGCTGAGGGGACGGAGCTATCTTTAACACAGGAGAGCAGCAGCAGCAGCAGGAGGAGGAGGAGGAGGAGGAAGAGGAGACGCACACACTCGTGATTGCATCGATTTGAGATCCGAGGCTGATTCAATAAAAAAAAAAGAGAGGCTGAAGGAGGATAACAAAGTCTGAGTGGCAACCGGTACAATACACATTTTAAACCAGCCAGGCTCTGACTTTTATCAGCACCCCCCCTGCTACCAGTCGTGTAGTCACCAAACCTGGCAACCACACATTGATAACGAGACGCCGCAGTTTCCGTTCCAGGCGGTTTGTTTGTTTGTCTGTTGGTTGGAAAAGCTAAATAAGTGAATTTCTATTTTTATAAACCGTCGAAGTCTCTGAAGGTTTAATAGCCAACCAGAGAGGAACGTTTCCCGCTCAGATCATTTCACGGAGCATTTGCAGAGGATGGAGAATGATGTCGTGTGTTTTTTTTTTTCAATGAAAGGAAATGGCAGGAACGGAATACATTTCTGGAAAGGTTTCTCTATTTATCTGTTTACAAACCGTAACAATATCTTCATCTTTAATGGAGTGTTGGTGCCATGAAAGGGAATATTTCATCTACGATGTGATCCTCTTCAGAATCCGGAGCTTTGTTGGAAAATATATACTTTTTCAGTGTTATTTCAGGGATGCGTGTGTTTTTTTTTTTGCGGGCTTGTAAAAGTAATCGTGCTGCAAAGCAGGACAGAAAATACCGGGGAACACGAGAGCCATTCATTGAAATAAACGGCGCAGAGCAAATGTCTCATTTCCCTCCGAGTGGTTGAAGTCGCCTGACATTGATTAAATAAACTTAATTAGTATCTGGAGATAACTACGGCGTCAGGGTCACCCGCACTCAGACTGAGGCCCATTCAGGCCCTATTCACTGGGTCACCTGCTCCGTGTGATTAGGGGATGAGATCAGGGGCTGTTGCGATACAGGAAGTACCAATCAGCTGTTGGCTGCGTCTCCGCCAAAGTCAGCCGACCAATGGGCAGCAAGCCAGGGGAAGCGCAGCATGGTCAGCTGCTCGGGGGAAATGTATTTACCTCGTGTGTGTGTGTGTGTGTGTGCGTGTGTGTGATTGATATGGAATGATGATAATACACACCTCGCCATCTACACGCACACACACAGACACACACACACACACACGCACACGCACACAGGTGAAGGTGCACATTTCAATCCCACGCTGAATTACACGTGAGGCTGATTGGATTTTTCTCTCCTGCTTCAAAGACAAAGCACATTTTTCTCTCATTCTCTACCCAGAAGCCCCTGGGTGCATCGTCCCACCGTCCCTCTCTGGGGCTTTCCCCCTTCCCTTCATTTATTCTGCCTTTGCACATGGCCTCTCTCAAAATTCGGCCTTTTATGCATTGATTTTCATACTTGGGGTCTTTGTAGTCGCATGACTGCCATTAGCCTGATTATACAGACTGTAATTATATGAACGCACGCACACACACACACACACACACACACGGAGATGCAGCCTTGTGACTCACATCGCTGTACATGGACAGAAATGTGACTCTAATAATCGTCTGCTTGTGTGTGTGCGCACATGTGTGTGTTGAGGCTTTTTGATCCGGGACTGAGAAGAGACCATTGATTACCGTTTTTTGAGTGTACCCTGAGTGCCTCTCTTTCTCTCTCTCTCTCTCTCTCGCTCTCTGCTACACAAAGGCATCATGGTCCGTGGGGCTCTCACTCTCTCTCACACGCAGCCACATTTCTGAGCCCTTTTAAAAAGTTCCTTAGAAACACAAGAAAAGTTCCAGCCACAGGCGCCACGCCCTCCCACTGGCCCTGCAGAAATAGGCCCATTGAGCCAGGCTATAATCACTCTCCCTCACACACACACACACTCACTCACACACTCACTCACTCGCACACACACACACACACACAAATCCACATTCAGTACTTCGTAGCCACATAAATGCAGTCATTGACCCACCAGCCAACCAGCAGCATCCTCTGCTCGCTGCAACATTTCTCTCCTAAACATCACCACGCACGTGCGCACACGCACGCACACACACACACACAGAGTCATATAACCGTACAAATACACGTTGAGTGTATCGTCGAGTGTGGGAGCGGCAGTTGTGTTGGAATCTCAAGGCTTTTCTGGCAGCAGGACAGTGGCATACACACACACACACACACACACACACACACACACACACACACACACACACACAC
>JAFBJU010002872.1:33231-103434 GCA_016785305.1 Colistium nudipinnis | reverse complement strand
GTGTGTGTGTGTGTGTGTGTGATGGTGCGTGTAGTGCGACTGGGCAAAGGCTTCCTGTTTTAATCTCTGCTGAAGGTGGCAGGTGTCTTAACCAGGCCATCACCCGGTAACCTACTCTGTGCCTCTCTCACACACACTCACACACACACACACACACACACACACACACACACACACACACACAGCCCTCCATCTCCCTCACATGTCCTTGTCTGACTTTAAGTGTTTTAGCGCTCACGCTGGACGACGTCCAACCCGTCCAGCTGGAGTGCAGCAGCAGAGATGTCGCCCCACCATTGCTGTGCGTGTGCCAGTGGGGGACGGAGGGGGGGGCGGGGCCAAGTGGTGCCATCCTCTCCAGGTAGAGAGCCATTCACAGTCCACTTGTATCACCGAGCTCAGGCCCTGCAGCTCTGTGGTCAGATCAGTGCGGGTCAGACACGGAGAGGACTGTGAATCGGCAGCTGCTCACAGAGCGTGGGCGCTCCACCGACAGTGACGGCTGAGTGGCTCGGGAAAAAAAAAAAAAATCATCGGATATCTTCGGGCCTGAGTCTCAGCATCATTATTTTTTTGGTTTTCACCTTCATTTTGGAGTTTGATTGAATGGACAGAGCGGTGTAGGAAGAAAAAAAAAAAAAAGAATTTGACGGCAATATGTGTGCGTCCTTGTGTGCGTCTGTGCCTGGGTCTCCTTCACCACAGTGGAGGCAGCAGATGTAGATGGAGGGACGGATAGAGACGCACAGATGGTGCCAAGAGTGATTTGGAGGATTCTTCTCGGTTTGAGATGCTGCAGAAGTCGAGGATATTTGCTCCGATAAAATGTCCCATGCTGAAAAGGCGCAATTACTATTTCGCCCCAAATCAGAGCAGCACTACATCTACTGTGTGTCAGGAGCACAGTGTGTGTGTGTGTGTGTGTGTGTGTGCGTGTGTGTGTGTGTGTGTGTGTGTGTGTGCGCCAGGCATTGTGCAGCAGTAACCGCAGCCTCTTGGGTTTCTGCAGGAATGTATTTGAAGACGATCATAATGAAGCTCTCTATCTCTGCCCCCTCTGCCTGAGGGGGGATCTCCAAACTGAACTGGACCAGCCAGAAAAACAACCAAAAGAAACATCTATAGATCAAACATCGTGTGCCAACTCTTCTCCCATTACTGTGTGTGTGTGTGTGTGTGTGAGACTCACTTACCTCTATATTCCTGCATTTTCTTTCTTGTGATCAAATCATTTCCTGTGCAATATTAATAATGGGGAAGCCGCAGCACTGTCGGCTCAGGTAGAAAGAGCTGACGCACACGCGCACACGCAGGCACACACTCACAGCTGTCGTGCACAGGATTAAATCAGATCAGGTTTCTACTCCGAGGACATACCTGCTTGCTTTGTCACAGTATGACCCGACCTTAACAAACGCCTATTCATTTTAGGCCCTTAAATTTTGTTTTCCACTTTCTCCTTCTCTTTTTTTTTTACACCAGCATACTTAATTACATATTCCACGCTCCCAGATTGTTTCAGAAGGACTCCCGACGGGCACCGCAAGTCTTACAATGGCACTACTTCATTGGTTGCCAAAAAAAACAGGATCGCATTGGGCTCGGGTGGAAGAGGGTCGTCATCTTCCCACTTTTCCTTTATTTATAACAAACGGGAACAAAATCCAGCGGTGGAGGGAAATTTGGGGCAACATACAGAGGATTTTGGCCCCAGGTTGTGTGTGCAGTGGAGGAAAGCGCCTTCCGACTCATTGTGGTTAGTTAGCAATGTGGCACAGGCTGTTTATAGCTTCTGAAAGGCATGCAAAATGCAGAGCCAGCCGGCCCTGTTGGATTCCCTCAAAAATCACATAAAACGCAAACACACGTCTGCAGGGTATTTGTGTGCACATGTACACACTCACCGCAAATCACAACCCCGTGATTATACTCATTCAGACATATCCCCGCGCTGTAATTTCATCCAGTGACGCACTCCTGCCCAACATACCATGAATTCACACTTATTCATATTGTCTCATAAATAAAACATGCCAAGGCGCACAAGGTGATTACGCACGACTGTTAAAGGTTAGGATAAACATAGAGGATGCACATTTAAGCCTGAGAATAGGAGCTTGTGTGTGTGTGTTTGTTTGTGCGAGAGGGGCTTGTAAAAAAAAAAAAAAAAGGAAAAAGAAACGCGGGGGCCCTAGGGTGGGCTCTGGTGTTGCCCTGGGGGGGTAGGGTGGGGTGTGTGTTTATTTAAGTATGTGTGTGTGTTTTTTGGAGTCACGCTGAATTTAGGGGGCAAGCCTGGAGATAAGAAATGGGAGTTTCAGATAAAAGGAAAATGGGGCGCGGACGGGGGGGGGGGGGGGGCCCGGGGCACCGAGTCTGTGGATCCAGAGGGAGGGGGGCTGATAGAGGGGGAGGGGGGCGGGGGGGCAGAGGATCTTTTGGGCTTTTGATGTTGTTGCATTTTAGGTTGTTTATTTGACATTACATAAGACTTATGCTTATGTAGTTAGAGCCCCTACACTGATTTTGTGTGTAGGTGTGTGTGTGTGGAAGCTTCTCACTGGGAAATGGGAATTTCTGTTGAAGGCAAAGGTTGCCCATAGCAACGGCCTTCATTGTAAAACCAATCCTTGGGACACGGCGCACGCGCGCGCGCACACACAAACACACACTCTGAGACCTCTTTTCAGAACTTTACGGCACTTTCAGGGTTTTAAAATCACACACACACGCGCGGACACTTACATTGCCCACAACTCTCTGCCTTCCACTTTGTGAAGCTCATATCTTCGGTGTGTTGAGGCTCCCAACAACTTCAATAAGTCAATTTCATTTTCAGGGGGAACATATATCGTTTCACCTCACGCTGAGACGTGATGGGCCGAGGTGCTCGGGTTTCCAGATTCCATTATGCTTTTATTGGCTTTTAAAGGCATCACATTTCCTCTGTCTGGAGCCGGGGCGGAGCCTCAGCTCCTCTCTGTGTGTGTCCGTGCGTGTACACGATTAGCATCACACACACTAGTAAACACACATCTCTGCTGGGCCTCAGGATGAGCTTAAGATGGTCGAGGAGATAAGTTTGCTTTGGTCCCGTTTTCAGCCGTGCTCCGACAATGACTATTCTATAAACCTGGAGCAGAACTGGGCCCTTTGTTGTCGGCAGTGTAACACAACGCTGCAAACTTGGAACAATGTTGTGTTATCATCCGGCGGTAGAAGTGTCGCAGTGTGGCTCTGCAGTCTGTCTCATTGTTTCCCGTCCTCTGGTTATTTTAGCCGCTCACCACACTACCTGTCTGGCACACATGGCTCCGAGGCAGCTGATGACCAGGTGGGAAGAACAATGTGGAGCTGAAGAGCCACTTTCATGCACACAATGGGCTTCAGAGAGGCCCTCTTATTTGTGTCATTTTGATTTATCCTCACCGATTCATGCAAATGTATTTAAAGGCGTAGTAGAAGTGTCACATTTAAGTATTTGGACATATTGGTGGGAAATCTGAGAGGGATTGTTGAATTTGAACGCTGTTTGGACACTAACACCTTATTGCTGTAAATGCTCAACACAAGTGCGGTGTGCAGGTGGATTTTCATGAAGTTGTTGAAAGCAGCTGTGTTTTGTTGTTGGTTTTTGTGTGTCTTATTGCTTTGCAGTCTGTGCCCGGCGTCTCCTAAGTGCATCCGATAACTTATTAGTTGACCTTGGCTGACGGGAGGAAGCCTGTGAGTGCTGCGGCGCGTCTTTAAACGCGCCGTCGAGATGTGGGATGGAGGTCAGGCGAAAGAGATGAATGACGATAAAGAGAGAGAGAGGGGGCGATCGAGGTCATTCACTTCACAGGTTCAACCCCACGAGTGATCCGCAACTAATCTCTCCTCGGCGACCCTGACAGAGGTCGCCGGCCCCCCGGCTCCCCTCGGAGACAGACATGAGATGGCTAGAAAGTCCTCAGGGTGCATGAGGACAGACATTGAAAGAAAACAAAAAAATATATATATATATTTCTCAGCAAGTTGTTAAAAATAGTCTTGTCAATTTACTGACAATAGTGAAGGCGATTGTACATCAAGCGAAACATTTTCTTTATTTTTCAGCCTCGTACATCAGTTTATTTTTGTAAACTGATTTTTTTTTTTGGGAGGGGGGTGTTCTGTGACCGTTGTCCTCCGTGTTTGGCTGTATACTTCTATTATTGTAGAAGTCTTGCATCACTATTTAAAACAATCCGAGTTTAATATTGTGGGAAAAAAAGACCTTTCATAAATATTGGAAAAGAAAAAAAAAACGTCCCTTTTTTCCCCTCATGGACACCTCAGTGTTGCGAATGTCACCCCCGTCCCTCAAAAGTCTCCTGGCTCCTCAGCCAGAATCCCAGATTTGGATTGTCTCATTAACTATTCTCCTCCACGGAGTCTCAGACGGACAGATGTTCCCCTCCTCCTCCCCCCCCCCCATCCACCTCCCCCTTCAGACACTCGTGTGCACGCATGTAATCTGCCGGAGTGGTTTGGAAAATGACAGCTCAGTCATTCCTCATGAAACTGTCTAATCTGTGTGTGTGTGTCTCTCTGTGCGTGTGTGTGTGTGTGTCTCTCACACAGGGACAGACGTGGTCGCCGTCCATCGATGACGAAGGCTCGGCGGGAATAGAGTTCTACGATGATGAGGATCTCTACTCAGGCTCTGGCTCTGGCTGTAAGTATGTGTGTGTTTGTGTGTGTGTGTGTGTGTGTGTGTGTGTGTGTGTGTGTGTGTGTGTGTTACAAATTTGCGCCCTGGTTCTTTCACACACGACAGCTGCTGGGTTTCAATCTGCTGACCCCAAAGACCCCACCATCCCTCCCTCCCTGTCCTCTAGTCATGGTCGCTTTTAGACACAGACACACACCCAATTGCGCGCGCCCACACACACACACAATCGCACAATTCCGACTTGACGGGATTTTGGCATTGATAGACAGGTTTTGATTCAGATTCATTGGAAACACCAATACACCGGTGGAAACACGGAGCTGCCCAGATCTTATTTTCTCTAATCAGATTACAGTCCTCCCAGATTAGACAGTCGCACGCGCAACTGCGTTTTTTCGGTTGTGTGCACCTGTTTGCATTTGTGCGCGTGTAGGAATTACTTACTTAACATAAGTCACGTTGTGTGTAATTCAGGCTGATTTCCTGATCTGGCTGTTAGGGCTTCAGCTCTCATTATGGAGCGCAGGCACGCACACACACACACACACACACACACACACACACACCCCCGTGGTTCCAACAGCAGCCCGGTAAATTGCCTTATCTCAAACTGTGATACGGACCCGTCTGATTCCAAAGATAAGAAAAAAAACTGCCGCTTTTCCACAGACGGTTGTGCGTTGCGTGCCTCACTTTGTGACGTTGTGATACGTTTAACAGTAGCTGCAGTTGTTGGAGGGCCATATTTCCATATCCTCTCCTGCTCCTCTGTCAGCTGTCATGCCTTTGTGCCTGTGAATTCAATTTGTCTCTTTTCAACCCCGGGAGCTTCACTGCTGTAACAAAATGAAAGGTGGTATAATACTATTAGGAGATTTCGGCAGAAAATGAATCACTCGGCACCATCTTCTCTCCTCTTCTCTTTTCTTTTTCTGGCTAATTTGAAAAATGCAGGTTTCCATGTGCCTCCGCCCCAGCAATTTTCAGGTCATCCAACGAGAACCTTTGATTAAATCTCCTCCTGCCCTCCCCGGGGTCTGATACGGCCCAAACTCACAGTTCTCACTCACATTCTGTTGTCAGACGGATAAATGATAACAAAAAACAAAAAAGCCAGTCATTTCATCCCAGCTCTGATTGCAGCTGATTTGCTGTGGACAAAATGCCTCCCTTATAGCTTTGGCACACAAAACAAAACCCCTGCAGTGCATCTGTGGGCTGAGTGGAATGACATTTAAAATGTGAGATCACAGAGGAAGTTAGAAGTGAGAGGAAAGTCGGGTCATCTTCGCCTCTGCTGCAGCAGTTTTGCCATTTTATACTGTAATTATGTAAACGCTGTCGTGAGCTGCTGCTCCAAAGGTCCTGACAAGGTTTATATAGAAAAAAAAGTTTTCCCTTTGGGCTGGTTTCATATTTTCTATCAATCCAGCTTCTTGCGCGATCTCACCTCCCTTCCTGTCTGATCGTCTACTGTCAAATAAAGGCCACAACACTCCCAGAATAACCCTGAGCATCCTATGGACTGTATCGTGTCCTCCAGAGTCCCCCCCCTGTGGGTTGATGCAGTGCAATAAGCTGCATTTCACACGTGGGGAAAATGAACGGTTGACACTTTGCCGGTTAATGATGATGCAAATTGAGAATGACGTATAAATAATGACTTTAAATCTCAATTTACTGCTTGACTGTAATGTGCGAAGCGCGTGAAGCAGCCGTGGTCTCACACCAGTGTCGACTGTAATCTGTGAAAATGTGTGGCGTGTGGCGAGACGTGTGAGTGGGATGTGCGCGTGACTGTTAAAACTCACCGCTTCTTCCTCTCTGCTCCTCATCAGTTCCTGAGGTCAGTATGAGGCCGACGTCGGTGGGCGTGTCCTTCACCACCGAAGAGCCCCTCCTCCTCTCCACCACCCAGGCCACAAGTCCCGCCCCCTCGGCCCCACCTGCGGCCGAGCCCAGCCCCAAGCCCGAGGAAACCACCTCCACGCCGCTGCCCACGGAGGCCGACGGCGAGAGCGGTGCATTCTGGGAGAAAGAGCTCGAGAAGGAGAAAGAGAGGGAGCTGGAGCGAGAGAAGCAGAAGGAACTGGAGAGGGAGAAGGCGAGACAGTTAGAGAGGGAGAGAGAGAGGGAGAGAGAGAGGGAACGGGTCCGAGAGATGGAGAGAGAGAAGGAGAGGGAGAGAGAGAGAGAACGTGAGAGGGAGCGAGAGAAGGAGAGAGAGAGACAGAGAGAGAGGGAGCTGGAGAGACAGAGAGAGCTGGAGCGAATCAGAGCGGCCGCCGCCGCGCAGACCACCGCCCCGCCGAGGTCGACCGCCGCCGTGACCTCTGACCCCACCACCGGCCCCGCAGAGAGCGCCGCCCCCTCGGCCGGCTCGGACGACCTGAGCACCACCGAAGAAGAGGAGGACGTCTACCTGTCTCCTGAGCCCACCTCCTTTTTCCCAGGCTTCGACGTGGACACCACCACAGAAGAAGACACGCCCACCACAGCGGAGACTACGCCCGAAGCCACGACGGCTTCTCCCGCCACCACCACCACCACCACCGTCAGGACCAGACCACCCAGGCCCAGGGTTCCCATGACGACGGCCACTCCGGTGACGCCAACAGAGAGAACCACCAGCCCGCAGCAGCCCAGCACCACACAGGTAGGATTGTTGTTTTATTTTTTAAATGTTACGATTCCCCCCCCAAAAAAACATTCCCCCTTTTTCCACGTAAAGAATCCGCAAAAGGACTTGCCCCAGTTTTCCCGTCAAGAGTGAGATGAGAAGATCGATACCACTCTCATATGTGTCCGTTTCTTCTCAGGCAGGAGTCGATCAGCTTCTTTTAGCGCATAATAAATAAAAAAAATAAGAAAAATTGAAGACTGGATAGATTAGGAAATGTCCACATGAAAAAGGTTTACCAGAATATTCAGTTAATGGCCTCTTTATTTCAATAAAAACAATGTGATTTCCTGGAACAGCTGGCCACTGTAATCTTTGGAGAATATTTCTCCAACGGGAGTCAATGTTGTATTTGTTTGGATGAATGTGGATGAATACACATTGCAATACAGGAAAATGGCTCACGGATTGGGTTGTCGTTGGACAGTGACAAGAGAACAAGGAGAGGTTTACGATGCTCAGACAGTGAGTCTCGTCATGTCAAGGTCGCCTGAATACCAAATGGAACATTTATGGAATAATAAACGAAATACATTTGACAAGGTGACGATTTCAAATCGGGGGAACGATGAGGAGAATGAGCTCGCACATTCCACCAGGCATACAAGCGGCATTTTATTATTTTTTTTCCCCCAGCATGTTCCTGTTGGTATCAATAAAGATTTGAGGTTTTGAAAGCCGGGGCTGCTTTCTAACCGCCTCGTTTACCACAAACACTTTAATTATTTACAGTTGTGTCTGTGATTGGTGCGGCGTCTGTTTACAGTTGCAGCTTCTCTGCATCCGCGCGCGCTGCTTTTCGATTTTGTGTTTTTTTTTCCCCATTATGATTAAGATGCCAGGGTTTCACAAACGTGGTACATGTGCTGGACAGTGTGCAACTTTGGACCAGAACATACAGAGGCCTGTTGTCTAAAAAAAAAAAAAAAAAAACGGGGGAAAACGTGCCATGGAAAAAAACTGCGTTTGTTGGATGACTTTCAGCGTAACGGCTCCCTTGAAACAAGTCATTTTTACAACAAATGCACATTTTTTCCCATCGTCGGTCCGACTCTCTCTCTTTCTGCGTGCAGGAGAGTAACAACGAGGTGGGAGCCGCGGGACCCAGTGGAGATTTTGAGATCCGGGATGATCGGCGTAACGATCTGGGTCGAGGCGTGATGCCGGTGGATCCGGATCTGACCGGAAACACGGTGGACGCCGGAAGCTCTGCGGCCCAGCTGCCACAGAAGAACATCCTGGAAAGAAAAGAGGTCTTGATAGGTAGGAAAATCTTATTATTATTATTATTATTATTATTATTATTATTATTATTATTATTATTATTATTATTATTATTATTATTATTATTTCTCACATTTTAATTGTCCAGGTTGTGTGTGTGTGTGTGTGTGTGTGTGTGTGTGGGTTTCCGTTTAGTTCTTCTTCCTTTCAGTCTAATCAACCTCCAGATTATCAGCCTGCGGATTGACAGATTAGGTTTCCCGTTGCCTCCTGCATTCCTTTTCCTGCTTTTTTTTCAGACTGCTTTTTACCTCCCATTCACTCAGTGTGGATTCATCATGTGCTGCTTAGCCCGGTTTGACCCAATGAGAACAAGAAATCCTCTTCTTTGGGTTATCCAACCCCTCCTTCCCCTCCGTCTTTTTCTCATCCTGTTTTTTTTTTTACCCGCCCCCCCTTTGGGTAAATCCAATTTCCCTTCAAGTGCCCCCTCTCCTGATCCCAAAGGGCTGTTGTAGAAAGTGATGGTGCAGCCAACTCGCCCGACCTGACTGGCTCTCTGTCTCTCCCTCAGCTGTTCTGATTGGTGGACTGCTGGCGCTGGTTTTCGCTGATTTCCTGGTCATCGGTAAAGAGCAGGAAGCAACAGATTTTAGACTAGACCGTGTGTGTGTTAGAACCAAGACACATCAGGTTCATAGATTCACATATAGTAATAAGTATTTCACTTTTGGATTTTTTTCTTAAAAATCGGCCTTATTTTTACATTTTAACAGATGCAAACATGATGAAATGTTTTCATCGTATTCCAAGTTTTTACCAAAGACCAATTTAATATCTTTGACTTAATGATGGCGCTCGAGAAAAAGCAATAAGCATATGATCACCAAGGTTGTTGGATTTCTTGCGTGGTCGAGTATGTTAAATGGTTACCCACATCATAATTGTCCTCCACATTAAAACCAGAGATGCGAAATGTGTATGTTTCTATGGGCAGTATAATGTGCATTATACTGTGACAAAAACGACAACAAAATGAAATAGAATTTAAATTAATAATTCATTTCTATATCTCATAGCGGTCTGGGCTTTCTGCAGTTCTCTGTGAAGTATTGGGGGGCAAGTAATACTGTTATAAATGGCTTTTGCATTCTGTTCCTGGCCTTAATGGTGAAAAAAAATAAAAAATAAACAAAGAGTGGAAACAAAGTGTTCCTCCTGCATTTAGGGAAATTATTGGTCTCTGTTTTGGTTTCAATCGCAATTGCTTTAACGAGGGAAATGTTTTCCTCATCTGAAAACCACACATTAATCTGTTGCACACACAGCCAGAGTTCATTAGCGTCTCCGTGCTGTGAAAGGTGGATAAATGCGGCTGTGGATAGGTTACGCCATCAGGCTGAGCTACTGTGTACCACTGCAGGGCTGCAATTTAGCAGGAGGCTGCTGGCCGCGCACAGCAACGCATGTTGGCACGTTGAGGCTCATCAGCCCTCACTTTGCAGAGAGGTGACAGTGATGCCGTGGTAGTTCACTGTGAGTGTGTGTGTGTGTGTGTGTAGATGTGGTGTGTTGCAGGATGTCACCGTGTCGCTAATGGTGTTTTAATGTTTTCTTGTGTGGACGTGAAAATATCCACCTGGGTCCATTTTTTTATTTATTTTTTCTCTCCAGCGGTGATCGTGGGCGGAGTGGTTGGCGCCTTGTTCGCCGCCTTCCTGGTGATGCTGCTGGTGTACAGGATGAAAAAGAAGGACGAGGGCAGCTACACGCTGGAGGAGCCCAAACAGGCAACCGTCACCTACCAGAAACCAGACAAGCAGGAGGAGTTCTACGCATAACAGTCGTACGCCAGAGAGACACCGCACACTGAGGGAGAGAGAGAGAGAGAGAGAGAGAAAGATACTCTGAGCCCCCGCCCTCCTCCTCTTCCTCCTCTTCTTCTTCTTCTTCTTCTTCGTTGCTCCCCTCTCATCTGCTCGCCTCCTCTTCTCATCCCTCTCTCCTCTCGTCTCCAAAACACCCGAGAACGCCTTTTCTCTCTGTGGACTTGGAACTTTCTTTTCAATGAAAATGGGGAAAAAAAAAAAAAAAAAGAGGACAAAAAAAAATCCAAATATATTCAGAAAAAGAAAAAATAACACATACAGTACACACCAGATGTTTTTAAAAGTAAATGTTGTTATGAATATTCTACAGATTCTCTTGTTCTGTATGTAATGATATGATTATTTTGTAAAAAAAAAAAAAAACAACAAAACAAAAACACAAGCGCTTAACCTGTGTTTTCCAGCACAAAAAGTCCCTCTTCTGTTTTTTTTTATGGAGCGAATGAAAAGGCTTAGAAGAAAAGAGGAGAGGAGAGGAGAGGAGAGGAGAGGAGAGGGGCAGAACGAGCTGAGCGAGAGACAAAAGGAGAACACCGAGGGGGGAAAAAAAAAAAGAAAAAAAAAGAAGAGCAATTCTGCCCCCTCACCCCCAAAGTTTCACACAGAGCGTCTGGTTGGCCGCACAGAGCCCGGGGTCAAAGGTCAAAAGTGAGAGGAAAGGTCTCTTTGTGCCTTCCATCCCTCCGCTGCTCAAAGACACACACACACACACATCCATACAGCCACATAAACACATGCTCTCTCTCACACACACACACACACACGCGCGCACACACACACTTGTTTCTGCTGGAAGGTGGCGCTGACCTCTGTCTGTGCTCAGCCAACCAGACAAGCGGCGCTCGACCCTCGGCGTGTTCCACAGCGTGGAGGAGCCACTGTGGGAACACGGGCCGGTAGCGTGTCTGCTCCTCTGAGCTGTACAAAGAATAGTTATGGAAAGTAATAATAATCAATAATATATCAATGTTTTTGGGCTGGATGGTGAACAATAATAGTAATAATAATAATACCGTAATAATAATAATAATGCGTCAACAGGAGGATGTATATTTAGCAGTTTAAAAAAACAAACAAAACAAAGTTTATATGTAAATATTGTATCCTTTCGGGCATCACTAACCATCTGCATGATCATGGAGAGTTTTTATTCATCGCATTCGCCATCACTTTAGATGAGCTGTGCTCTCGCCAACCACACATGCACACACACACACACTGCATTTAAACCCACCACACAGACTTTAAATATACTGTAGATCATATCATTCAAACACATATCATCATCATCCTCATCCTCATCCTCATCATCATCATCGCCACCTTTCTCATTGGGACTGTCATGATTTTTTGATAGGCGAGCGAGATGGGGTTGATTTTCAGTATGTTATTGATTAGTTGTCAATCAGTTGCCGGTTGGTTTAGAGTTTGGTCTGTTTTGTGTAAAAGCACAACTGTGTTTCCCGTCATCACGCCGTCCGATACCCCCCCCACCCCTCCCTTTGCATGCCTCACTCTGTTCTTCCTCCACCATGGGCTCTCTCTGTTTGGGGATGGGAGGGGGCCACTGGGACGCATGGGGAGCTTTTAATGAAATCAGGAAGTGTGAAAACTGCAGGAAGTTGCTCCCACATGCACTCATTCATTAGTCATTAGCATAACCCAAAAAAAAAAAAAAACTCTAATTAAAGCGTTTGGTTATGAGATTGTAATGACTTCCAATCAGTGTTTATGGCGTCAACTTTAACCTGCAGGTGCATTCTGGGCGGGGGGGAGGGGGGGGATTAGGATTGAGTCTGGGACCGGGGGATTTTGAGGAGGGCTGTGCTTCTATCTAAGAGATTGTAACAATAACCACACCAGTGTGACTGGGCTAGTAGCTTCTATTATACTCAGTACTGTAGAACAAAAAAATGCATGGGAGTCAAAAACTATACTAGTCTGGGTGTGTGTGCGGAAGCCCGCCTGCGTGCGTGTCTTTCGTCTGTGTGTGTGTGTGTGTGTGTTTGAGGGGTGAGTTTATAGTCGGAATGTAATGTGGTCGAGAGTGTGTTTACCTCCTCCAGCAGTTCTCACGCTCTTCCACAGACAGGTAACACACCTCTTCTACTCCTGTGTGTGTGCGTTTTGCCTGCCCCCTCGCCAGTGTGAGAATGTGTGTGTGTGTGTGTACACCTCATCTAAACCCGCCACCTCTGAGTGTGTGTGTGTGTGTGCGCGTGTGTCTCTGTTTCACCTTGGTATTTCACAGCAGACTCTTATGTACACTGACTGGCCTGTCGTTGTGTGTGTCCGCCTGTGCGTCGGTCTGTTCGCCGCTGAATGTGGGGCAGCTGGTCCCTCACAGTGGCTCTCTTACACACACACACACACACACACACTGACTGTGTCTTCCCACTGTCTGTCTGTCTGTCTGCCCGTCTGTCTCTCTCTCTCTGCCGCGGGACAGACGCACAGACCACTTTTCTCACAGGCAGGAATGATCTCAACACGTTCTGTCTTTTCTAAAGTGACTGTCCAAACGTTAACGTGTGTTTGTACCCATTTAAGCCCGCGTAGCCAAATAAGACGTGTGTGTGTGTGTGTGTGTGTGTGTGTGTGTGTGTGTGAGTGTGAATGTGTGTGTGTTTGAAGCCTAATGGAGGCTACACGACTCTATGTTTGCTGTTCCCATTCCTGTTTTTATACATTTGCATTTTTTTAAGGCTGAGTTTCTGTCATTGGCTGAGTGAGCGAGAGGAGGCGGATCCTCCACGCCACCGCCCTGTCACTAATCTGCCACTCTGTTCCAAATAAAAAAAAAAAACCTGATGGGGTAAATCTGTACTCGCTTGTGTTTTGTTTTTGTTTTTTTTCTTAATAAAATCTAATTCAAAAACTCACTTTGATACACACTACTTTTACATTTATATGTGTCAATTAACGTGAAGTAAACACAGGAATTTTTTTGGAGCCTCTGGGGTAAATCAAGCTTTTTTCTTTTTTTTTTTTGCCTTTTTTTTTCTCGTTAATTATGTGGCAGGAAGGTTGTGGGTTTGAATCCGGACCCGTCTGGCTCCTGTCTGTCATTGAGAAGTTTATATAACAAGCTCTGGTTTCCTCTTTGAAAGACATTTTGGGGTACACCACGGGGCTTCCTGTAGGATTTGATGGTGAGTGATTTAGTTGGGCCTTTTTTCCTTTGCGTGCGTCAGCTCTGTAATAGACTGATGACATGTCCCAAGTCCTTCCCACCTCTGGCCTAGTGTCTGCTGGGACAGGCTCTGACCTTGCTGACCCTGCAGACGGACAAACGGAGATAACGGATGAAAGGATTTCTTTACAAAGGCAGAAATGACTTCAGCAAAATAATCCATCACCCTGAATCCTGCAGGAAGCTCTTTGACTCAGATCTGTAAAGGTTTTAAGAATTGCTTTGAGTTTAAATGCGCTCATTAACAACACCCACACTACTTAATCAAGGCTGCGGCTCATTTAGTTAATGTCAATTTTATCGACCTGGTTTCTGACATTTCTTCTTCTTCCACTTTAATACCGATGTGAGGGTTTGGTTCTTAAATGTGTTTTTAATTTCTCATTGTGGGTTTTGGGATATCCAAAGTAACCAGGACATGCTGGAAAGACAGACTACTGTTGAATTATTTAGACGTAATTCTCCGTAGCTGAGAGCATCACAAATGAAATTCCATTTGTCGGGTTTGCTGCCTGTGGGAGGAAGAAGATGCAGAGTCACATAATGTTAAAAAGCTGGACAAATGTTGTTTTCAACTATTTACGTGGATTGATTAGGTTCGTGGAAAAGATGATAGATTTTTTTTTACTGTGCTGCAGGCCCCAAGGTGCTGGAATCCCAGGCTTTGTTGGCTGACTTCACTCAGGACTCAAGTTGGAGATATATTTTAGTGACGGTGCATTAAAAAAAGAACTGGCATGCAGACATGAAGTCTCACTCCGGTGTTAACACACACCGGCTTTGACGTGGCCTACATACCAGCTCTAACCCACTGACATTACATGCAGCCCCCCCCATGCCCCTATGCTAAATCTGACATGGCTCCTTCACTGTGTGGAAGTCCGATCGCTGCCACTTAACCACTCATTTACACTTGGTGAACTCTCCAGAGAGATGCCGCCGGAGATGTTATAATTCTTGGAAATCACCACATAAAAATAGACTACTTGGATAAGTAAGTCATTAGATAAACTGTCCTTTGGGATTTACCGAGCACACAGGAAAGGGCGTTCTTTTTCTTCTTCCTAATTTGGTCTTTAGTTTACATTCTCAGCCACAACCCAGACGAGACCAAGGTCAAGTGAAGTGGAGGAGTCTGCAGATGGCCCCCGTCCCTGGATCCAGAGAGAACAACAAGCTGTCCCGGCCTTGGGTGGACATGGGAAATCTGCCTCCACACAGAGGATGAGGGGGGTCTGCAGGAGGCCTGCTCCCGGTCGAGAGACAGGAGAATGAATTAAAGCTCTGACCGGTGGCCTTGTCTACAGGAGGTGGTGTGTGGTTCCCATCTCTGACCCCATCTGGTGGTTAACCGAGGAACTACAGTGGAGACAGACCTCAACCTGATCTTGGAATATTTAATACAATATCACATAATATATACCAGGTGTTTGGTATCTGAGGCCTGTGCTGAGATATAAGGGAATATGCATTTTAACATGTGAGGAAGCACTCTTGGTGTTTAACCTTCAATAAAATCAGTACATATGATCAAGTATTAAAGTGTTAAAGTATTTCACACACACACACGCATGTATATATTATAGTTGTATTTTTGAAATTTAATCAACATAGATTTTGATTTCAGATACCAGTCCCATTAAAAATATCCCTGATATAATGCCATAGTCAGAAATACACAACACAACATTTCATGCCAACCATCACTTTTGCTACATTATTGTTATCTTTATTCAACTTGTTATATGTACATGCAAACTTTATCAGGCATCTGTAATGTAAAACTATTTACCACATATTTAATGTGATGATTGATAAACAGTCATGTAAAGTTTGATTTATTACGTGTGAGGGTTATACATATTAAAATAACTATAAGTAAAAAGAAAAACTAAAATCAACGAGTGTTGGCGTGGAGCTGTGCTGCTCGCTGATTGGCTGAGCCGCTCATTCACCCTTCACGCGATAATCTCCGTGTCGCCGCTTGTGAGGGTTAATCAATCAATCAACGTGATTAGCCTCTGCTCCGGGAGCCGCTCGCTCCGTGGCCCTGTGCGGTTAATTGATTATTAGCGTGTGATTATTGGTTTTGGAATTGGTGAATATGGAAGAGGAGTGTGATGGAGGTAAGGAACATTTAATTTCATTGATGCTTTTCAAGCTAGTTTCGAACTCTTCATCACTTCCGTTAGCGCGTGAGGGACAAAAGTTGTTTTAAGAACTTTCCGGGCCTATTTTAATCTTTAATCCCTCCCGCGAGGGGCATCTCTCAGCTGTCCGCTTCCTCGGGGATTGTATTGGAATTAAAAGTGGTTTATTAAGCCTGTGTGAGGACGGGGACAGGTTAGCAGGGTTAGCTGCCGCTAGCAGGCCGGGGTTAATTGGGTACAGGTGAGGTGGGACACTAATGAAGAGACTTCCGGCTGAGGATCATCAGGGTCTAAGCACAGGAGACATGGAAGAAATCACTGTTTATCTCTATAAACCAGAAAAACAAAAAAACAATCTACACTCATTGCCCACTGGCCTTTTAATTATTTCCTTTATAATGAAGTAAAATAAAAAGAGTAAATCTTATCATCTCCGTCGAACTGTTTGCTGTAGAGCTGAAATAATTGATTAACTCCTCATTTAGGTATATATATATATATATATATATATTTCCTATTATACTTGATATTATGATGTGTTTCAGTAATTGATTTACTGGTTTCATATGGTAGTTAGTAGATGGAATATGTTTTAGGTTAAGAGAAGTTGATTTTATAGACTCAAACATTATTTAAGGAAAAAGGAAAATAATCAGCATATTAATTCATTCATAATTTTTTTATGGAAACTCAAACTTTAAGCTTCTCGAGAAAATATTGACCCTTGCACAAGTGGCCTCTGTTTATGAGGGTTTCTCTTTGGATTTAGGATTTTTATCAAAATCGGTGGTGTTCTGGTGAATTTTATTTTTTGAACCACATCTTACCTGAGTGAAAGTGTTCCAGACTGCGCAGAAGTAAACACTTTACCTTTTTCTTTGTTTCAGACTGTCCAAGTCTCCTGTGTGAGGAGCTGGAGGATCTGGAAACAAAGGATGAGCAAGGGAGGAGAAGAGAAGGAGACGAGGGCGTGGTAAATCAGAGGCAGAATGAGGAGGAGATGGAGCGAGATGAGAAAGAAGAGGAGGAGGAGGAGGACAACGAAAAAGTGTCTGAAAGGGAACTTATGGCTTCAGAAGGAGAAGAGGAGGAGCAATGGAAGCCAGAGGGAACACTGGAAGAAGAAGAAGAAGAGGAGGAGGAGCTACATAGGGTGAAAACAGAAGACAACAAGGACACACAATCTCATAAAAACAAGGAAACAAAACACTTGGAGGAAAAAGAAGAGCAGAAGAAAACCAGGAAGAGGCGAGGCCGGAAGCAAAGTGAACGAGTGAGAAGCAGAAGAGGAGTCAAAGATGTCGGCGAGAGGCCGGAGGACAAAAGGAGATCTCAGATTCAGGAGGTGTCGGGGATGAGCTCAGAGGAAGGATGCGCTCAGTCGGAGACTCCCTTTGGACTGACGCACACCTGTGACCTGTCCGACTTCGTTTACGCGGGATGTGGAAGAGGTGCAGGGATGTACCCCCACAACCCCGAGCCCAGTCCTTTACTCTACTCCTCGCAAACTCTCGTCCCCATTCAACCGGCCCCTACTCCGCCCCACGGGACCAAGCGGCCTCGCAGCCCCCCGCCGCCTGACGGTGCCAGCCCGCAGGGCCCACAGCCTGTCGAGGTGAGAGGGACGAGAAAAGATATGAAACCACATTAGCAGAATCCTGATGGACACTGTCAAAAATGTGAAGTATGCATCATACACAACATTAGACACATTTTGACATCACTCAAGAGTTTATTTGAGGTATAAACAGAAAAATAACATCTGTCTTGTTTTAGTCAAAATCAACTTTATTGTCAATTCTCCACCTGGGCGACTCTTGCAGAGAGATTGAAGTCCCATCGATAAAAAAAAAACAAAAAAAAAACACACATATACACACACACACACACACACACACACATATATATATATAGAAATATAACAATCCTACTCCGCCCCACGGGACCAAGCGGCCTCGCAGCCCCCCGCCGCCTGACGGTGCCAGCCCGCAGGGCCCACAGCCTGTCGAGGTGAGAGGGACGAGAAAAGATATGAAACCACATTAGCAGAATCCTGATGGACACTGTCAAAAATGTGAAGTATGCATCATACACAACATTAGACACATTTTGACATCACTCAAGAGTTTATTTGAGGTATAAACAGAAAAATAACATTACATCTGTCTTGTTTTAGTCAAAATCAACTTTATTATACACACACACACACACACACACACACACACATATATATATATATATATATATAGAAATATAACAATAAAAATAGCAACCCCAGTCACAGACACAGTTGAGAAAATGATCGTGATCATTATTTTACTGGTTCACGGCAGATGGAGATTACCCAGGTTTACTCCACCCGTCGCTCCATCCGCTACAGCACCAGAGGGCGAGGCCGCGCCCTCAGCTTCCCTCTGCTGCCGCCGGGGTTGGAGACGGTGGACGGTCGCCTGCTGCCGCCTGCGCCCAAGAAGAAGACCCGAACGCTCTACAGCACTGGTAACCAAGTGCTTCTGTTGTGTCCACTTGTGTGTTCACGTTTAAAACATGCAAATATACGTGTTGTGTGAGTGTGTGTGTGTTTTGTGCACATGCATGCAGATCAATTGGAGCATTTAGAGGCCCTGTTCCAGGAGGACCACTATCCTGATGCAGAGAAGAGGAAACTCATCGCAGCGTCAGTTGGTGTCACACCTCAGAGAATTATGGCAAGTCCTTTTTCCCTCGCATTATCACACACATCTTAATTAAAGTCCAAAATATAACCCAAAAAAAACACTCCCCTCGTCCTTTTGTCATTTACCTTCCCTTAATTTTCATGATTACTCTCTCACCTGTGGGACGTGCCGCTCTAATCCTGTTTCCCCCAGGTCTGGTTTCAGAACCGCAGGGCTAAGTGGAGGAAAGTGGAGCGCTCCATCACTGCAAAGGTGGATCACAGACCGAGTCGAGCTGGATGCAGCAGCAGCAGCAGCAGCCCCCCACGTCACCAAATCAACCCCACCCTGCCCACACTGGTACCTAACAGGTCAGTAAACCTCATGAATTTAATTAGCTTTAATTTGAGGCATGAGTTTGTGAGTTAGGTTTCTTTTTTCTCTTTTTTTCCCCTCCAGTTCTAGAGCTCCCTGTTTTCTCGGTCACTTTGCCACCAAACTGCCTCCGCTGGCCCCCGCGGCTCCTTCTTACCCCACCATGTCCAACGAGACCCCCGCCTCCTACAGCAGCATGCTGGCCAGCCCAGGTACACTCTCTCCATCATAGTTCACACAACTTTGGGTTCGATTTCGTTTTATTATAATTTTTATTTCAAACAGATAAAAAATACGTTATTATATCCAACAAAAATATTCACAATAATATTTACATCTTAAAAAAGATATATATGTATGAATGCTAATCCTTTAAATTAAGTTATTCCTAGTTCCATTTTTACATACATTAGAATTAGAATTACATTTACAGTAATTTCTCATCTTCAATCACCTCTCTTCATTCCCATAGATCATTTCAAGCATAAAATAGAAATTTCACAATCACACTATGGGAGGGCCATAGTAAAGGGCATTGTTATTCTGAATATAAATAAATAAATAGACAAATGCCACCCGCCTACTAATTGTACTGAGCCCACTGTCTTGGCGCAGTAAGAACACCAACGCAGAAGGACTCGGGCAGGAAAACAGGAGAGTTGTCCAGAAAGCGTGTCGCTGGTGGCTCGGCTTTTGCCGCAGTGTGATGTTGTGTCATCTGGCAAATCACTGTGCGTCAACACAAGATGTGCACTGAAACATTTCCTGGTAGATTGCGTACCCTGAGTTTCTAT
Source organism: Colistium nudipinnis (assembly GCA_016785305.1). NCBI lineage: Eukaryota > Metazoa > Chordata > Actinopteri > Pleuronectiformes > Rhombosoleidae > Colistium > Colistium nudipinnis. The sequence goes on along the minus strand of JAFBJU010002872.1, from coordinate 83,776 downwards.
CGTTTTACACATACATAAGTACAAAATCACTTTAGAGTGGTCAAATATTTATTCACAGTAATAATAATAATAGTAATAATAATAATAATAAAGCGGGGCTTCTGTTGGTCTGCATTATCATGGAGGGCACTCCAGATTGCTTTAAATATTTATTATCTCCATTTGTGCACAATTTTACTTAATTAGGTGACGACGTGATTTCATTTTCATAATGATGAAATGATCTTTTTCTATTTGGAACCAATATCAGTATTTTCTCTTCAAAAGGAAGACCACTTTATTTCGATGGCATTAAAACACACCCTTTTAAATGGAGCCGGGTTCACTCTGAGTGCTCGGTGAACCGTTAACCTGCATGTTGAGTCCCAAATTCCCCCCAGAAAGCCAAACCGCAGCATCTCTTTAATCTCGGCGTTTAATCTGCTTCGTTCAATTCCCAAGGTCGAGCCAGAGACGGGAGCCAGCACCAGCTTTCATCTCAGGGAGGCTTGACGGAGTACCACCCCCGCCCCATGCACAGCCCTCCCCCCTTGCGGAGAGCCACTCTCCCCCTGTACGCCGCCTCCTTCAACCCTTCCAACCCCACTCAGCCTCTGCCCAACACCCCGGCTCCGACGCCGCCTCTTTTTCTGGATAATCTGGAGGTGGGCTCCACCTTGGCCCACCGTGACACCCAGTCTCTGCAGAGCGACATCAGGTCAGCACTGTGACAAGAATACTAGATGATGATTTTGAGCGGGGGGGGGGGTACAAGGGGTTCCAGAGATGACAGGAAGACAAACTGTGAAATACTGATATAATGATGGCTCATCCAGGGCATGTCGACTCTGAAAACATTTCAGGGAGAAATGTGAGAGATCTAGTTGGTAAAAAAAAAAACGATAATAACAATAAAAAATAAATAAATGAATATAATTAAAATTTCCAGTCCTGCTGCTAGAAGACTTAACAGCTGAGTTTACCCAAAACGTTTTTGATCATATTGTGTGGGTGTGTGTGTGTCCCTCCTCAGCTCTCTGTTTGACTTTGGGGAGAAGCTGGACTACCTGACGTCCGGCCAGCAGAACAACAGCCTCTCCTCCTACCCGCCTCCGAACTCCTCCTTCTCCTCCAGCCAGCACCAACCTCAAACATCTCTACCTCGCATGACCTACCTCACCCCCTCCCCCTACCTCACCCCCAACCCTCCACCGGATGCCAACCCCACCTCCTACCTGACCTTCGGCCCTGGAGGAAACTCCACCGGCGTGGTGACCTACTCCGCCGGAGGCCAAGCCTACTTCCAGTCCCAGAGCGCCGGACAAATCCTGCTGCAGTCCGGCAGCGGTCATCACGGTGAGTCACTCGGTGGAGAACAGGTGTGACGGACAGGTAGCTATATACACACGCACACACATGGACACACGATAAAGGAAGAGAAGTGTTTATGCGACGATTCTGTTTCTGAGCCTCTGCTGAATTGTCTCTGAAGCTCAGCTGCCGTATGTGTGTGTGTGTGTGTGTGTGTGTGTGTGTGTGTGTTTGTGTGTGTTTGCCTGCAGGTGCAGGGCTCGCGGCGTATCAATCGTACCCGTGGGGGAACATATACAACCAGCCGGCCGTGCACCCGCATACCCAGTGTCCTCCAACTTACCCCTCCAGCGTGGGGGCGGCTCGGGACCACCAGCCGTCCTCCTCCGCCACCCTGCCTCCCCACTCCTTCCACCCCCAGGGGGACCTCGGGCTCTCCCACGCCAACTCCCAGCGCTCTGCCCACGCCAGCACCACCACCAGCACCACCAACAACACCTCCACCTCCACCGTCCTCCCACCGGTGGCCACCCTGCGACCCTCCCACCTCAGAGCGCACAACACACCCACCAAGATTTCCTCCCTGCTACCTTCTCAGGTCAGCCCTGCCTCTCCCGATAGTCCTCCAGTGCCTCCCTGTGTCAAGATTGAGTATGAAAGCCCCAGAGAGATCCACAGCCACTTCCACTGTGACTTCTCCCCCATGCATTTCTAACTGGGAAAGGTTTGTGTGTGTGTGTGTGTTTGTGTGTGTGTGTGTGTGTGTGTTTGTGTGAGTTTAAATTATCGGTGTAAATATGCCTTGTGTGTGTATTTTGTGATTGGTTCTCTAATTTCTATCTTATATATTAATATAGTATGACAGGCTCCGTTGGGCTGTATATAGCTGGGCTGTAATAAAGCTCTGTTCTGTTAAAAAAAATATATATATTTCTGCATTTCATTGGATATGATTTGGTGATGGGGGGGCGGGGGCTTAAGTTATAAATGTTGATGGATTTTGTACATTAATAAGGGCATTTAAAGTAAAGTTAGTAGAGTAGTGAAGTAGAGTTAAAATCCATATATATTTGTTATATTTAAATGGCAGGGACATATAAAAAAAATAGACATGCTTTAAAAGCTTATTATTCTCTGTGTAATACTGGAGTCATCTCACAGAGAGACGAAAACATAAAAAAAAATACCTGCATAATTATTGAACACAGATTTATAGGTACAGTGTTGTCTTGGGTGAAATTCAGCTTTTTAGTGATTTCATTGGAGATGCTTTGACTTGACTCATGTCAGGTGTGTGTGTATGTGTGTGTGCGTGTGTGCGGACCACACGAGGGCACTGCTCTTCAGTGTTAGACTGGTATTTAATGGGGTTGTGTTACTCTGATGTCCCGCCCTGGTGGTGGAGGTGGACCGGGCGCTAAGTGACGGTGTCCATGTAATGGAGGAGGAGGAGGAGGATGAGGACAATGGTTTGTGGGGGGGGGGGTAGAGGCATGCCAGCCTTCATGCCTAATCAGTGTTGCCATCTGCTGTGCTGACACATTTATTGCACTGATTTTTAATTCTCGGTATGACGCGCGTCAGCTGCTGGTTGTTGGTGCAGAGCAAACTCCTCCATATGAAACTATCCGTCTCTGCAAGAGCTAAAGGCAATTTTTTTTTTCCCTGAGACTTGAACAGACATTTGGGACCCCCTGCATAATTATTGAACACAGATTTATAGGTACAGTGTTGTCTTGGGTGAAATTCAGCTTTTTAGTGATTTCATTGGAGATGCTTTGACTTGACTCATGTCAGGTGTGTGTGTATGTGTGTGTGCGTGTGTGCGGACCACACGAGGGCACTGCTCTTCAGTGTTAGACTGGTATTTAATGGGGTTGTGTTACTCTGATGTCCCGCCCTGGTGGTGGAGGTGGACCGGGCGCTAAGTGACGGTGTCCATGTAATGGAGGAGGAGGAGGAGGATGAGGACAATGGTTTGGGGGGGGGGGGGTAGAGGCATGCCAGCCTTCATGCCTAATCAGTGTTGCCATCTGCTGTGCTGACACATTTATTGCACAGATTTTTAATTCTCGGTATGACGCGCGTCAGCTGCTGGTTGTTGGTGCAGAGCAAACTCCTCCATATGAAACTATCCGTCTCTGCAAGAGCTAAAGGCAATTTTTTTTTCCCTGAGACTTGAACAGACATTTGGGACCCTGTGTGTCATAGTTTCTTCTCAGCCGTCAAAAGTAAAAAAAAAAAAAAAAAAAAAGAGTAAAAGTTTCCTGCGTTAACTCTAGTTAATATTCCTGGTTCGTAGTCCTGCTGTATATAAAAGTAAAGTTTGGAGTGAAGCCTGAATGACGTGGGAGTGAGAGAAAGGAAGGGAGCGTTTGATGAAGGCGAGGCGGAGGAGGAGGAGGTGGCAGGGACCAGGGGAGCAGATAAAGGAGGAGGGGAGGTCTGGGGACATGGGAGGAGAGCTGGGATGAGCTGTTGCTATGGGGGGAGGAGGAGAGGAGGATGGTGGGTGGGCTCTGCCTGCAGGCGTGGGAGGGAGAAGGAGAAGGAGAAGAGGGGGATGAAGGAGGAGTGTGTTTGTAGCACAGGGGGGTTCTGGGACGAACACAACTGTTGGTTATGTAACTGCTGTATTGGGGTTTTTGATGAACCTCTCTCTTCCTGCTCACTGGCTACTGAGCTGTTACTGTTGGCAGGAGGTGCGCGTAAACACACACTCTCACACACACACTTTGACTTCTAGCCTTGTGAGGACACGGAGTTAAATGATGCCGGATCCAAACCATCCTGCCCACATGCCTAATCCCAGTTGATCAAACCTCATTCTAACAGGAAACCAATACAAATAAATATATAGCATTATAAATAAATGCTAAAGCATGTCTTTATATATTTATATATTTAAGAATGGAATAATCCAGCTTGTCCTTACAAAGATAGAAGTGTACAGACACACACACACACACGTACACATAAACACTTCACTTGCAGGGCAGAAAACATTTGTGCACAAAGAGACACACAACACATTCATTTCAGGAAAATTAACCCCTGAGAGTGAGAGCACTATTCAGAGTTTGGTGCCGAGGAGGAGTTGTGTATGTTGCGTGTCGGTGAAGCCGGCTGTTGTTTATCCGTGTGTGTGTGTGTGTGTGTGTGTGTTCACACGCTTCAGATGTGTCTTCGTGTCCATGTGTTACTGAGGAGGGGGTTCCATGTGTGTTTAGTGTTATTAATTTTACTTTCCTGGTGTGAACAGAGATCATTCAGAGCACAGCTGGAGTTCCACTAGTGTGTGTGTGTGCGCGCACATGTATGTTCAGATATAGGATGCTTCAGTCCGCCCCCCTATCCCGCCGTGTCAATATTTTCTTAGTATTCCGAGATTTGAAGAAAAGGGAACTTGTTTCAATATTTATGGATGTGGTCAAACATGAAATCCTCACAGTCTTTCCTAACGCTGGGACTTGTATGCACGCACACGCACACGAAAAACGTGAAAGTGAAAGGAGAGAAAAAAAAAAATGTAAAGCGGTTAGATTCAGTGGAGTAATGGAGTTTATTGATATAACTGATTGGTGGTAATGATATTTTGTGGCGGGGACAAAAGTGGAACAGGGTTTTGGAGTGCTTCAGTCCGCCCCCCTATCCCGCCGTGTCAATATTTTCTTAGTATTCCGAGATTTGAAGAAAAGGGAACTTGTTTCAATATTTATGGATGTGGTCAAACATGAAATCCTCACAGTCTTTCCTAACGCTGGGACTTGTATGCACGCACACGAAAAACGTGAAAGTGAAAAGAAAAAAAAAAAAAAATGTAAAGCGGTTAGATTCAGTGGAGTAATGGAGTTTATTGATATAACTGATTGGTGGTAATGATATTTTGTGGCGGGGACAAAAGTGGAACAGGGTTTTGGAGATCCCCCAGTCCTCTGGCTCTGGGCTTCAAATAGAATCTGTGCGTTGATCTCTATTTATTTTTTTTTGAAAAAAAAGATAACACAAATAGAGTTGTGTTGGGATTGGAAGGAGACGGAAGACCAGGCTAAAATAAAAAGCAAACAGGGTTTACCCCGTTCAAATGTCAAGACAAACAGTGGTGATTTATTTTAATCTGGAAAAAAAAAATCTCCCACCACCACGTAGATACTAAATGCGTTCACAAAGACTGGCGCAAATTGAATGTGGTTTTGGATAAAAACTCACAATGTTCATGCGGTGCGGCGGACATTGAGTTATGTTGTTGGTTCTAAACGCGTCTCCATTTACTCTTTGGGTCTGGCAGCGCCATTGTAATGAAATATTCTCCAATATTGAGCTTGGGCTGTTGGCAGAGAAAGAGGACTTACAGGGACATTTCCTTTTTCAGTAAAATAAACGAACAAGGATTAAAAATGGGACCCCGAGACATGGAGACTTGGGTTTCTGCGTCAACACGTTTTTGAGGGAGTGATGACTCAATGAAATGATTAAATTAGTGCCGAAACAATTTTAGAAATCAATCAGTTTGCAGTCTGACTGCTCATTAAGTTGAGCATTAGCAACAAATTATTCAATAATTTAACAAAATAGACAGCGCCACGCACCAGTGAAAATAATAATGATTCCCCGACAGCGATGGTTTATCCAAACTGGCCTGACCTAATGGTTTCATTTGAATCCCATTTCATTTCTGGTCGTGCATATTTTAATTGGCATGCCGAAAATTATTTTTAAAATAATCATGGTTTTGTGAAAAAGCTGCCGATGGACAAACATACCCCCTGGGTATGTTTGTGTTTGTCCCGCCAGGCAAGGAGACCAGGTTACATAATAATATGTGTGTGTCTGCTGTGTTTGTGTATGTATGTGTGGGGGTGTGTGTGTGCACAGATATTTGTGTGTACGTGTATGTGTGTTGTGTCTTCCCATCAGAAGCCAAATAGCCAATTCCCAGAGATGGCACGCTGTCCAGAATAACATCTCCGAGCTTTCGTCCTCACACACTCGGAGTTGATGCATTTCAGTCATTAGGAAATCTGTCTGGTTAGTTACTGTAGACCCCCCCCCCCCCCCCCCCCCCCCCCCCCCCCCCCCCCCCCCCCCCGCACGCACGCACGCACTCACACACACACACAGACCCCATAGGCTGAAGCCTCAATTGCGGCTTGTTCGGTGTGTGTGTGTGTGTGTGCGTGGAGGAAGGGGGGGGGGGAGTGTGGTGGAATGCAGGGTTGGGTCGGGCGGACTGGGGAAAAGAGGGGTCTCTGTTCAGTGTGTGTGTGTGGACTCTATAGAGAGATTAAAGATGTGTATGTGAGCTTATTGATGAAAGTGTGTTTACTCCACTGGGGCCCGCTGCCTACCTGACAGTGGAAAGGAGAGTCATGGAGAAATAGGCGGGAAGAGCAAATTGGTGTTATTTTTTCATTATTATTTTTTTAGATCTGGGTTTTGATGGGATTTTTTTTGGGGGGGGGGGGTCTGTTTGGTTTGTGGGAAAGTTACTAGACATCAGAGTATGTCGTTTTAACACAGCATATTTTTTTAAAGTAGGATGGAAAAGGAGAAAATATGGATACGGAGGGAAAAAAAAAAAAAAAAAAAAGGCCAGACAAGTAAGAAACAGAAAATGTTGGGTATAATTTAGCAGCGGCTGGACCGAGCTGAACTTGGCTTTCCAAAGTTATACCAAAAAAAAAAGGCACGCTTACGCAGAAATGCGCACACACGCGGCCGCCAGCGTGCAGAACACTGCGGGCTGTGTACGGCGGCTCTCCTTCACTTCCGCACCATAAATGTGTGTTTGCTATACGAGGGAGAAAAGAGGAATTCATGTTGCTGTTTATTTGAGTTTTGGCCAAATCCAACCTGGGGGCGGCTGCGTTGGCTTCCACTCTGCCACCAAACCCCAGCCGCTCCTGTACCCCCAGCCAGTCACACACACACACACATACTGTACACACTCAGGCCCCCACAACACAAATGTTACTACTTTGACACGCACACACACATACCTGTCCATCCTATCCATATCAAGGTGTGTTTTTCTTTCCCCTGCCCACCGTTTTAGGTCCTCCCATAGCAGGTATTTCCCTTTTTCACCCACACACACACAGGAGGTGTACAGTGTGTGGGGTGGGGTGGGGGGGGGCTGTCTGTGGGCCGAGTGTGTGAAGCACTTGCATTGATAACCTGCAGCTCAGAGTGACTGGGTCTCACTTTGTGGCCGTCCCCCTCGCCTGGAACTCCCTTGGTCCTGCTCCTGTCTCCTTTCTGGTTCCTCACTCCTGGACCGTCTGTGGTCGCCCTCGCACCTCCTCGTCTCCTCTTCGCCGCCACCGTCTCTGTCGCCATGACGCCCGCCGCGCCGTTGTTCCTGCTGCTGCTCGGCCTGTTCGGAGCTCACGCCACCATCGATGTGCGCACAGCCGCCGCCATGGGTAAGAACGATGACCTTTAACCCCTCAAGTTGTGTGTGAGGTTTAGAACTTACATCGGACACAGGTTTTATTCTTTATCCTCTAACCTTAACCTCAGTAAAAAATCACTGCCATGATGTATTCCTGAAATCTGATGTTTGAGACAGATGAAATCATTATTTAATTTAACCCCTCAAGTTGTGTGTGAGGTTTAGAACTTACATCGGACACAGGTTTTATTCTTTATCCTCTAACCTTAACCTCAGTAAAAAATCACTGCCATGATGTATTCCTGAAATCTGATGTTTGAGACAGATGAAATCATTATTTAATAATTTTTTTGTTGTGGAAGTGTGAAGTTTAATTCCTGTGTTCAGTCTTTTTCCATATATATATATATATATATATATATATATATAGGTGATATACATGAAGTAGTTGCATTGGCAGTTTTTGCTCTTTAGAGTGGAATTAACTCCACAAAACAGAAGGACAGGAATGCAATAAGTTGAATTGTGGTAAAAATCTGTTTTATATGGAATTTTTTACCGAATTTATAATGTAAATAGTTAAATGTACATATTATATGTATCCATGCGTCTTACCATTTGTTCACAGCTGATTATTTTAGTGCTGTGTTTGTTTTATTAACACAAAAGGATGTAATGCCACAGTTTCACAGTCATTTTGTAATTTGGGACAATTATTCATAAATTGATCAGGTGTCAGTTTAAAGTTATACGTCAGAGTTGATGTCTGAGGATAGATGGTGGTAGCTCTATGTGTGAGTGCGTGCGTGCGTGTGTGTGTGTGTGTGTCAGAAGTTGGTTGGAGGAACTGTAGGGAGGGAGAGAGGTGAAGGGTGAGAAGGGAGATCAGTGATGGAAATTGGAAAAGAACCAGCAATTCATTTATCAATGAAAGTCATATCTGCCTTTCCTTAAATAATACTGGACTCAGTCAAAATATTTTTTATTTTTCACACACGCACGGTCGGGTGTTTTTTTTTATTTATCCCCATTTTCTTATTTTTCAACTAAAATTCCAATTGTTCTTTCCCAGTAGATAGACTTTTTTTAGGTGTCAATCAAAGAATTACGTCCTTTATCCATCATTTGTACTTTGTCTCTGCACGGTGGTTAAAATATATAAATTGAAGGGTCAATCCTTCAACCTTTTTCTGGCCCAGCATTCCTCCATCTCTCCCTCCACCTCCACCTTTCCTCCGTTCATCCTGTTTTTCTGTAGTTCACAGTTCACCGGCCTCTTTCCCTCCCTCCCTCCCCTTCTCCTCACACCTCTCACTACCTTCTTTTTTCTCCAAGCTCCTCCCACCCTCTACCTTTTCTCTCTTCCTCTTTTTTTCTACCTGCTTTAGGTTGAATCAACCTCAGCATGTTATGCAAACAATAGATTTCTAAGATTTCAAGATTTTTCTCCGTGTCCGTGTGCAGCGGCAGGTTTGTGCAAAACCCGTCCCACAGACCTCGTGTTCATCATCGATAGCAGCCGCAGCGTTCGCCCGTCAGAGTTCGAGCAGGTCAAGGTCTTCCTGGCTAAGGTCATCGAGGGGCTGGACGTCGGACCCAACGCCACCCGTGTCGGCGTGGTCAACTATGCCAGTCGTGTCAAGAATGAGGTATGGGATTTTTTTTTTTTGTATTATTAAATACAATTTATTTAATGTATTATTATTATTATTATTATTATTATTATTATTATTATTATTATTATTATTATTATTATTATTATTAACAATAGTATTGTTGTTGTTGTTTTTATTATTATTGTTATTTGTAGAACCACTTAATTTGACAATTTGTAGTTGACCTTGCTGTTCCGCATCTGTAGGTTTCTCTGAAAACTCACCGCACCAAAGCTGGTCTGGTGAAGGCCGTGACCAAGATCGAGCCCCTGTCCACCGGAACCATGACCGGCCTGTCCATCCAGTTCGCCCTGAACGTGGCCTTCAGCGAGAGCGAGGGCGCCCGTAAATCCAATGACATCAGCAAGGTCAGACACGCAAAACGTGACATTTTTTTATTTTGTTTTACATTTCCTACCCCTCTCCATCATACGCTATCTAACCGTGCACCTCCTCCACCACAGGTCGCCATCATCGTGACAGACGGACGCCCCCAGGACAACGTGAAGGAAATTGCTCAGCGCGCGCGGGACGCCGGCATCGAGATCTTCGCCATCGGCGTGGGACGCGTGGACATGAGCACCCTGAAGCAGATGGCCAGCGACCCCCTGGACGACCACGTGGACTACGTGGAGAGCTACAGCGTCATCGAGAAGCTCACCAAGAAGTTCCAGGAGGCCTTCTGTGGTAAGTCTGCTGGAGAGGTAAGAGAGAGATCTTTTTTGGTGTGTGTGTTTACAGTTGGGGGGGATAGGATGAGCGAAATAAATAATCTGGGGTTGATTTTAAAAAGAGAAATTCAATGTTTGCGGTCATCCGACCCCCTGGACGACCACGTGGACTACGTGGAGAGCTACAGCGTCATCGAGAAGCTCACCAAGAAGTTCCAGGAGGCCTTCTGTGGTAAGTCTGCTGGAGAGGTAAGAGAGAGATCTTTTTTGGTGTGTGTGTTTACAGTTGGGGGGGGGGGGTAGGATGAGCGAAATAAATAATCTGGGGTTGATTTTAAAAAGAGAAATTCAATGTTTGCCGTCATCCCATGGAGAGAGATGTCTGCTGACCTCCCTGTACTGAGGGTAAGGTGTCAAGACTGTCATCTTTTTTTTTTTTTTTTTTTTTATCCTTCCTCCCTTTTGTCCTCGGCTCCATTTCAATTCAACGCGTCATTTAAAATCTCATTAAACATCCCCAGTGCACGAGGGCATGAGGGCAGGAACAAAACCCCGAAACTGGCCTCAGGTCGTCAGCCGAGACTGATCTGTGCGTAATTACCCATCCGTTAGTGATCCATCCATTAAAACCTCCGATTGGTGGAGTCCTTCGGCGCTCACACTCTGCGGCCTGGTTGCCGCGCTGCAGATGTCGTCGTCCGAGGGCGGAGCTGCATGATGGCAGTGTTGGATTGTTATTGGAAGGAGCCTGAGCATTAAAAAATCAAATTTAGAAATGTATTGAAAGGCGACTCCAATATTTTTCCACCTGTTGTTTTTTTTTTGTTTTTTTTTGAGGATCCACCGGATTCGCGCCTCATCCACGCCGCAGGTCTCGGTGGATCCTTAAAAAATCCTGGCTAGATTTTCAAACTGACATAGTTTCATTCTCTCTCTTCTAACCCCAATCACAACCCCCCCCCCCCCCCCCACAACCCCCCCCCCTCCCCCTCCCCCTCCCTTTTCTCTGTGTGTGTATTCACTGTGTGTCCGTGTGTGTGCGCTCCGCATCCACACACACACACACAGTGTCGGACCTGTGTGCCACCGGGGATCATGACTGTGCGCAGGTTTGCATCAGCTCCCCCGGATCATACAAGTGTGCCTGCAAAGATGGCTTTACCCTCATGGATGATGGTCGCAGCTGCAGTGGTGAGTGTGTGTGTGCGTGTGTGTGTGTGTGTGTGTGTGTGTGTGTGTGTGTGTGGGTGGGTGTGAGCGGGTATTTGTCCAGCCATGTTCGTTGCCTCACCACACTGACGTACTCCTTTTTGTGTGCGTGTGTTTTTCTCATTGTCAGCTTGCAGCAACTCGGCCACAGATGTGGTCTTCCTGATCGACGGATCCAAGAGCGTTCGCCCCGAGAACTTTGAGCTGGTGAAGAAGTGGATCAACCAGATCATCGACAAACTGGACGTGTCTGACCACAAGGCTCACGTTGGTCTGGTGCAGTACTCCAGCTCCGTCAGACAGGTTTGTGTGTCTCCATCCATCACCGGATCAAACCCTACCAAAACCCTAAACCACCCACCCCATCCGTCCATCTCTGCTCTCCTCCCACAGGAGTTTCCCCTGGGCCGCTTCAACAACAAGAAAGACCTGAAGGAGGCCGTGAGGAAGATGGCCTACATGGAGAGGGGAACCATGACGGGCCAGGCCCTCCGCTACCTGCTGGACAACAGCTTCCAGGCAGGTCAGGGCGCCCGGCCCGGAGTGGCCAAGGTGGGCATCGTCTTCACCGACGGACGCAGCCAGGACTTCATCGGAGACGCTGCGAAGAAGGCCAAGGAACACGGTAAAGGGAAAAGAGTCAGCTGTAAAACATGGAGTCAAATAATACCAGTCCTATAAGATACGTCTGTGTGTGTGTGTGTGTGTGTTTCAGGTTTTAAGATGTATGCCGTCGGAGTGGGCAACGCAGTGGAGGATGAACTAAGAGAAATTGCCTCTGAGCCCACTGCAGAGCACTACTTCTACACCGCCGACTTCAAGGCCATGACCCAGATCGCCAAGAAGCTGCAGATTAACATCTGCCAAGGTCAGACGTTCAAAAAAACAAAAATATATAAATATATGGATACACAATTTCACCCAATACACTGGTACATTAAGTCAAAACTTGAACTTGTGCCCTGTCATCCCACAGAGGACGACCCTTGTGAATGCGACTCCCTCGTAAAGTTCCAAAAGAAAGTAGAAGATGCCCTACAGGCACTAACAAAAAAATATATCCTTTGGAAAAAAAGAAAAAAAAAAAGCTGAGCTGGTTTTAGAGGATTATGTTAATTCAACAGTTATATTTGTGTTTGTGGTTGTTTCTGTCCTTGACTAAATCTTACTAGAGAGTATGTCAAAGAGGATCGCCTTGCTGGAGAACAAGATCGTCTGAGGACTCAAATCCCACTTTCCCCAATACATCTGCACACACACACACATACAAACACACACATGCGCGAACACACATTTTTTACTTCTTGTAACATACTGAAGAGGAAACAGTGAGTGTGAGTGTGTTTGACCCCTGACCTCTGCTTGTATTCCGAGCTCTCCCCTTCACCTCCTCCTCTCTCACCTCTCTCAGCCTTGGGTCTCCTGGGACACGAAAGCGCCCGGTTGCCATGGGGACCACGCCTTTGTGTGTGCGTGTGCGCACACTCACCAAGGTTCATTCCACCATAGCCAGCCTGTGTGTTTGTTAATAAAACTCTTCCCTCATAGGGAAATGGTGACAGTACACTGAAGGTTTTCTTGTTTATACGTCACTGTCATCTTTCCTTCTTCTCTCTCCTCATATCTGAAGGCTTCATCTTTCTTCTACCAAGGCATCTAATATTATAAATGGTATATATACTGTATATATACAGGTAAATTAATATAAGATATATGTCTGGTTATAAGGGTACACCAATGATGTTTTTTTTCCTAAATAAAGGTGATTCAGGAAGTAAATATGAAATTGTGAAAATATTTCATACCAAATTAACAGTATAAGACATAGTGTCGGTTAATGTAGTGTATTGGAACAGCTCTGTGGTCTGTGGCCCCTCGTATGTGGGCCTCAGGGAGCAGGAGGGCGAAATGGGTATTACCAGAAACGGTGAACAGTTTGTATTCATGGTCAAAATTCTGTTTGGTTAAAAATAAAAAATAAAAAAGTGTCAATGAATAAGTTAAAATTCATTTTAAATGATAATTATACTGATCTGGACAAAATCAAAGTTTGTAGTCGTGGAGATGATTGGAAATAAAGAGAAATTATTTATTTGCCCGACCGTGAAGTGAATCAGCTAAACAATCATTGAGCTATTTTTTTGTAAGTTTTGATTTAACGTTCTCGAAATAACTTGTCTAAATGCTCAATGTTATATACTATATATTTTAATATATACTGTTTTCGATTTGATTTTATATATTGTGGGGACATACATTTTAGGACTTTTAATGTTTAATATTTTAAGAAAACACTAGCATTCTCTGGATTAACTGAGTTTTTTAAAACGTTATTAAATACAATTAATAGGAACCAACAGGAAGTAAGAGACAGAAACGTCACGATGACGTAGCATCAGTACAAAAACATTTTTAAATAAACCACAGACAGAAACAGCTGTCTTCCTCCTCACTGAGTCAGACATAGTCTGAATATTATCTGTATCAGCGCGTGCTGCTGCTCTGTTCAGGGAGTCCACTATAAATACAAACTGTTTTTTACAAACTGTAGCATCTATTTGAGTAAGCTAGGCTAGCCGAGGAAGCTAACCCCCCGTCGCCGTGTGTGCGCACCGTCAGGCCGGCATGACACAGCGGGTCTCACGGTAGCTGCGCTCCGAGCTCGTTAATGATCAGCGAAGTGCGCAGTGACGCGGTTAGCATCAGGCTAACACTCGAGCTAACAGCGGCTAGCGGTCAGGTCAGCTGCTGCCTCCAGGAGCCCCGGGATATGGCGTGTAACCCCGCACCGGGCTTCCCCTGCCCGGCTCTAGGAGAAATCAGCCCGGGACCAGTATCCGGCTCCGGCCACTCGCGAAGCCACCAGTCTGAGTCCGAGCCAGAGCCCGACGGTGTGCCGACTGCGATGAGCTTAACGCGGCTGTGCAGCCGGGACGAGGAGGAGCGGGCTGCGGCTCTGGAGCAGCTGAGCCAGGGGGTCCTGCTGTGCCTGGGGCTGGACAAACCCGGCTCGGCACGGCTCAGTCAACAGACTCTCCTGCAGCTGCTCCGGTTGTCCCGGTCGTGTCCGCTGCAGGAGGTCCGGAGCCGGGCAGCCCAGCTGCTGAGGACCGCACAGGTAACACCGGCTCTCTGTTTCCTCTGCGCCCGCAGAAGGTTTGAGAACCGGGGCTGAAAAGTCCCGGTTGTCCCCCTAACTTTACCATATGTAGAAATATCTTCGCTTTATATGCTTATCATTAATAATATTGACATAATATGCGGGGTTATTCAATGAAAGTGACATTAGTAAACAGCTGATCACCATTTTGTTGTGGATTGCGGCTCATTTCATCATGTAACTGTAGCGGGTGATGCAAGACTCGGCAGCGGTGTGCACAAACACCGAGGCCGGACACGCCTCCTCCCGCTGCCCCGGGCTTCCGCACGGATCCCACATTATAAACCCTAAAAATTATTATTATTATTATTATTATTATTATTATTATTATTATTATTATTATTACAACTAGCTGAGACTCTCCCACCGACTCTTGTCCTCAGGATGTCTGTGAGTTTGTTTTTCTTGATTATAAGAACTGTTATAAATTATTATATATCATATTTCAAAGCTGTAATTCATCATGGTCACTAACCTATTAGTTCAGTTTCTGTTGTTTAGAATTAGGGGAAAAAAAACGTTTGTCTGTTGACATTTGAGTCCAAAAAAAGAAATGATGATTGATTGCTCTGAAAAGAAGATTAGCAGTTTCACTATTAAAATGTATTGCATCATACTACTGATAGTGATGATAATTTACAGATTAAACTGAAAATAAGCTGTATGTTTGTGTCTTCCATTCTAATAGGCACAAGGTGTGAAAGTGCCTCGGGCTCTGGCCTCAGGTCCAAGTGCCTTTATCCCTGCAAAACAGGTGTGTAGGATCTATTTAAGTCAATTTCATGGATATTCTGGATTAACCACTATGATACATGTGTCCTGTTGTTTATTTTGGCTGAAAACACTCATAAATGTTGTTATATCCGTAGATTGGTGTGTTTGTCGTGTTGTGAGTGGATTTCAGTGAAGCAGCTGATTTTATCCCCATTATCATAATAAACACACCGATTCATATGTTTTTGTTTCCAGTTTAATATAAATGTTCAATTGTGCTTGTGAAGAACTAGTTAAATATCTTTTTTTTCTTAGTCAGGATAATCACTGACTCGCGCACACACACACAGACTTGACCAAGCTGCTAATTCCTCTTCAGCACTGCCTGTTGTCTCATGTCGTTGGAAGAAGCAACATTAAGATGTGTTGCCAAAGCTGATGAGGGAAAAAAAGCTGATTTCCTATGTGACTCACGCCAGCCGGAGGAATTGTGTGTGTTGTATCTGCCCAGGAGGAGAGAGAGAGAGAGGGTAGTCGTCACTCAGAGGAGGTTTCTCATCTTTGAACGTGTGTGTGTGTGTGTGGGGTTTTAACTCTCCCCGTTCAGATTCTGAGAGAAGATCTGGACCAGGACATTCTGATCGAGTCCTTCCTCTCCCTGGGCCGCGTGGACCACATCACCATGGTGATGGCCCTGCATCCCGCCTACCTCAGCTGCTTCCTGAGGGCCCAGCACGCTCTGCTGGAACTGGACGGCCCGCTGCCCTGTCACTGGAGACATTACATCAGTGTGATGGTGAGCATGATTTCTTTCTTCCGAAGAAAATAGACGACATTCTGACCGCTTGGGTTAAAGCTGACTTTTATTCATCAAAACGACAGAAATAACAAATTGAGTCACCGATGCTCCGCAGGCCGCCGCGCGACACCACTGCTCCTACCTGGTGCAGCAGCACAGCGCCGGCTTCCTGGAGGCCGGAGGTGAGGAGAGCTGGCTGAGTGGCCTGGAGCGGGCGCCCACCAAACTCCGCAGCCTGCAGACCCTCAACAGACTGCTGGCCCACCGACCCTGGCTCATCACCCAGCAGCACATCCAGGTCCACACATACTACTTCTACTACTACTCACTCGCTCTATTGTCTCTCTCGCTCTCTTTTTTTGTTCTCTTACTCATCATATACTGTCAGGGCAGTATGATTGAATGCTTTGGAAATCTCACTTTTGTGTGAAATGACGCACCGACTCACCTGTTTCCTCCCAATTTTGTATTTTTGTCCGGTTTGTGCCATCAGTGACAGGCTTGGTTTCACATCTGATGTGGGATTTAAATATACTTTCATTTAAACGGACAAAAATTTGATGTCAATCTCTCCTTCAGTGAAGTAAGTGGTTCTCCCTCTCTGTCCTGCAGGAGCTGGTGTGTCCCGGGGCAGAGCCTCGCTGGTCCCTGGCTGAACTCATACACGCCGTGATCCTGATGGCTCAGGCTCATTCTCTCTGCTCCCTGGTGTGGGCCTGCGGCTTGAACCCAGAACCGGACCACATCGGAGGTTACACCTTCCAGCCTCCGTCACCCACTCTCCTCCCTCGTAGCCCACATAGTCCTGCGCATGAGGACGGCCGGCAAGAGGTGAGTCCGACGCTTCTATTTCTGTGACGGTAAGGCCAGATGCACAATCTGACACGACATGCCTTTTCACATTTAAATGATGACATCATTTTTGATGCAGTCATGGGAACTTTGAAATGCAAATATAAACGTAAGTTATTATTATTATTATTATTATTATTATTATTATTATTATTATTATTATTATTATTATTATTATTATTATTATTATTGACACATGTCGAGTTAAAACTTCCTGACAACGTTTTCAGCATTTGGTAAGAAAGATTTCTAACTAAGACTATGACTCAGACGCCTACTTCCATTTCTTTGTAAAGAAAAAAAAAAAAAGGAACAAAAAGTAAAATTCTGTCATACACCCCACACATGGTTTAACCTCAGACTATTTTTTTCCCCGTTCCTGTTCACCAAAGGTTTAGAAGTCTGGGCCAAATGTTTGGTCAGCAGTAGAGGTTGCGACTCATTTTTTTTTCTTGATGTTTTACCAAGATAAAACAAGCATTAAGTTAGTTTGTCTCTTTAAAAAATAAATAAATAAAATCTCCAGTTGGTGGAGGGAGCGATGGAGGTGGAGGTGCTGATGAAGAGGATGGTGGAGCTGCAGCAGCAGGAGGAGGAGTGCTCCCAGGAGGAGATGGTGACTCGCTTTGAGAGGGAGAGGAGTGAGAGCATACCAACAGGTACACACACACACACACACACACACACACACACACACACACACACACACACACACACACACACATCCGTGTTGCTCGCTCCTTTTGGTTTGTTTCCTCACATCCACCTGTGTGTTGTGTTTGTGCAGCTGTGGTGCGGGGCGCTCCACCCGACCTGATGCTGTGCCTGGTGGAGGATCCAGAGTTCAGGTACGAGGATTTTGCACAAAGAGGAGAACAGTCGCCAACCACCATGAGAGCACAGGTATGAGATTTGTCTTGTATTAAACATAGATTACAATATTTTTTTATGTTAATTAACTCATCATTGAGTGCAGTGTTTGAATGGTTACTTTGTGTTTTTTTTCTTTTTTTTCCCCCCATGTTTGGAAATGTATAATACAATATGATAAAATCACATTGAATGATTGTATAAAAAATGAAGTTGCAGCTGTGGGATATTTGACCTGGTTTTGTTGACGTGTGCAGGACTACTCATGGGAAGACCACGGCTTCTCTCTGGTCAACAGACTACTGCCGGACATGGGTCAGCTCCTGGACGAGAAATTCCAGGCACGCACAAATTCAGTGTCAGAAATAAGTCGACAACATCAGCCCTGGCATTTATACTGGAATTCAATGTTAGTCTGGGAAAGTGAAGACACGACGAGATTTTAACGCGTTATTTAAATTGGCCTTGTCCCATCAAAGGTCGTGAGCAACTTGACCTACCACCGGATGGCCATGCACGAAGGCGTGGACACACACACTCTGAGGAAAGCTCTGTGGAACTACATCCACTGTCTCTACGGCATCCGGTCAGCGCCACGCACTGTAAAACACCATTATTGTGTGTGTGTGTGTGTCACTGACCCCCTGTACGCCACCTACGCAGGTATGACGATTACGACTACGCCAGCGTGAACGTGTTGTTGGAGCGCTCTCTGAAGGTGTTTGTGAAAACCATGGCGTGCCACCCGGAGCAGACCACGGCCCGCGTGTACCACGCCTTCTGGAGACACTTCAGACACTCCGAGAAGGTAAAAAAAAAATAAAAATACCTCAGCTGCCTCTTCAGTCCACAGTCGGCCATGACATGTCTTTTTTTTTCTCTTTTCAGGTTCATGCAAACCTTATAGTGATGGAAGCGCGGCTACAGGCGGCCCTGCTGTACACCCTCCGAGCCATCACAAACTATATGAGATAACAGCCGCTTTCATGTTTTTTTTGCAAATGCTGAGCCAGCTGTGACATTCCACAGCCCAATGCATTACACAGCATCAACACACACAAACACACACACACTTATTCTTTATGCATATCTCATGTTTAATTGTTAATGTTTTGATGCTGCTTTGCAACAGGGATATTTAAAATGTGTTACTTTCTTTTTTGCAGGTGTTTCCTCTGCAGATTTTTTTTGGTTGTGTACTTGCCCTGCCTGTTCTGTCAAATATCACTTTCCAATACACCATGACTACTCGTGCACTCCGCACACAGAGGCTGAGATTTAAAAAATAAAATAAATAAACAAAGCAAAATAACTTGTATTTTTATATACAATAAAAAGTTATTTTGTTATCAAAATCCACCAACATTGTGAGTTTGAATCAATTCTGCACCTAAAAGTTGTATTTGTGAATTTCTTATATTGTGCTTGCAAGAAACTCTTCACAAACTTATATTGGGGGGTATATTGTGAAGCTATTATTTTAAATCTATAATTAATCAATAAGTCAAATATATATATATATATATTCTCTGAAGTTACATTAAATCACCACATGGTGGAGACAAAGGCTTCATAAGAGCACCGTCAGCTGTGAGTTTGATTATGTCTGCTCAGATTTCAGAGGAATATTGATGGTGGGCGATGGACTCGATCAGCTGATGGCGAATGTTTGGTGACAAACTGGCACGTGCACGTGAGGTGGTCTTTTTTTCCACAAGTGTGCCTGAGATTTCTACATTTACTTCTTTCTTTCTTTTCTATACGCGAACAGACTTTGAATCTGGTGGTTTCGTTCTTCCTGTAGAAGACTTCATGTGGACCACAGACCTCCGACCAGTTGTCACGTGACAGCAATGCGTGAACTGTAATGTCACACTAAGCCACTGTTATAACGAGGCAAGAAAAAAAGGTACATCGTGAACTGTTGTAATTAAAAGTTTTTTATATTGAAGGTCACGTGGGAAACATTTTTTGTCCCAGAATAAAACTTTTCCAGTAGGTTTATAGAACTGTCGACTGCACGCGCGCCCGTTGTCCCCGGGTCTTCCGGGCCGGGGCGAGCGCGCGCGCGGTTACCTTTCCTATCAGCGGCTGCGCGCGGCACGCCCCCGTGCCCCACTGACAGACTGAGCGCGCGTGACGGCAGGAGTCCCTTGGACAAGGAGCGGCGCGCTGTCCGGTATGTGTCCTCCTTCAGTTATCCATCTGTTCATTGTTTATCCTTTAATTATATGTCTGGTTAATTATTCAAATGTTAATTATCTATCTGATATTTGAAATGATCGTTTGTCCTGTTATTGACCTGCAGCTCGTTGAGTGACAACTGTGTGAAACTCCAGTGTTGGTGACTTTTGTTCACTTCTCTTTAAAAGACTCACAATAACTTTCTTACTGAAACCAACCAGCTTGTGTGTGTGTGTGTTTTTTGTGTGCGTGTGTGTTTTTTTTGTTTTTCTCTGTGTGTGATCAGCAGAGCCTCAGTCTATAACTACTATAACAAACCTAAAGTCATGTCCTTGACATGACTTTAACTCTTGTCATGTGTACTGTGAAATAAAAGGAAGTTGGGCATCATGAGAAGTTAAAGAAGAGCGGCCATCATAACTACTTCCACCCACCGAGACCACAGAGGATGACATGTAGAAATCCAATCAGGCCTGTGATGAAAGAGTGGAACTTACCAGAGTCGCAGGTCCTGGCAGCAGGAGGAGGAACTTCTCCTGTATTCATTAAAAAAAGAATAACTTCTGACTTTTATTAGAGGAACATTTAGGGTTGACTCAGAATAGGTCAAAAGTGTCATATGATATGAATGTGTGAACGTCAGCTGGGATCAGTGGACATTTTTATATGAGACTTAATTGTACGGAGGATCCGTCCGTTTTTTTTTGTTCACATTGCTAAAAGACTGTGATTTATTTAGCTACACACCTCCAGGAAACCAGCCTGAGGACAAGGCTGTGTGATTCCTCCTGGATTGTGTCCATGTCCTGGTGCAGGTTCCCTCATCAGAGCAGACGTTGTGCAGTCTTTTGTGTTTTTTTTTACAATCACATCTTTGTCTTAAAATCTTTGTGTCGCGGCCCCGAAGAGTTTGTTTGAGGGAGTTGTCTTGGAATTTTTTGGAGGGTCGGATCAGGAAAAAAAACAAAAAAAAACGTGATTAGACTGTCCAAGGCCGCACTTCATCACTTCCTGTTTCTTTACGAGGTCAGTTCCTGCCTTTAGCTTCGGGGCCAGGCAGGAAGGAAGGGGGCGTGGGCATATTTTTTAGTTGGGGGGGGGGGGGGGGGGGGGGGGGGGGGGGGGGGGGGGGGGTCAGAAATGGACATTACAATCATCACATATTTTTTCCCAACTGCCTGATTTTGGAATCCTGGGTGGACGCTCCTGGGTGGAGTGTGTCAGCTGATTGTGTTGATGAGGAACGTTTTTGTCCTCGAACATGACTTGAGAAAGTCTCTTCTTCATTGTATTTTTTTTTACAGAAATAGGCTCCGAGTGTTAAATAACACCACTTATGTCCTTATTGTATCAAAAGGAAGTGATGACATCACATGGAAACAGGACATCCCAGTGACCGGACACACACACACACACGCACACCTTACTTTTCCATTGCCCGTGTTGTCCCCCTCTGCTCTCTGTCGGTTTGTGTGTGTGTTTGTGTGTGCGTGTCCAGAGCCACGCAAAAAGGGGTTCGGTGACAGCCCGCTTTGCATTGTCCTATCATTCCTGTCCCGCTCAGGCTCCACTTCCTGTCTGGCTTCCTGCCGACGGGGGACGGGGTCCCAGTGAAAAGCGGCCGTACGGGCCCAGCTGGAGAAACAGCCACTGGTGAAAGTCTGTTGTCGAAACACAGAAATGGTGTAAAAGGCCTGGAATTGTGCCGGGTTTCTGAACAATTGTATACGAGTGTGTGCGCGTGTGCATGTGTGCGTGTGTGCGTGCGTGCCCCGTGTTCCCATGGCGAAGGTCCCCGCTGGGAGCAGCTTATCTGCGGCCCACCATGCAGGAAAGGGTGTGTCCCCTGGATTTGGATGTTTGTGACGGAGGGTGATGCTATTGTGATTTCGGGAGAGTTCCCTGACTGTATGCTAATCTCTCACAGGTCACGATATGGACACTATTGGTTTCCTTACATTGTTCACAGCGTACAAATATACATCCAAGTGACTTTCCTGAAGTGGTGGATAGAAACAAAATGTATATTTGCTCTATTTACCTTTCGCGTTAGTGTACAGGATTTACATGTCATAGTGCAAAAAGGCCTGTTGTTGATATGGCTTGTCACTGGAGGAAACAAATGAATATTATAAAAATGATATAAAATATATATTTGGCAGCTTTCGGCCAGTGAAATCTGACAAAACACTCTTTTGTGGTATAAAAGTATTTTCTAGTGTATTTAAGTGTAAATAGGACTTCTGCATCACTGAGGAAGGACATTTGGTGTGTGTGTGTACGTGACCCAAGATCCTTTTTTTTTATGCAAATGCTGTTCCTTGCTCAATAATTAATGATTTTAGATTTACATAATTCTTCTCACCGGGAGAATTTAATTTTACAGCTAAACTTCCTAAAGCGAGCTTGTTAGTGCGTCTGGTTTTTCACTCGTTTTTGGGGGACAAAGAGGAACTTGGGCTTGTTCTTAAATGACTGTGTGTGTTCACTCACATTCAGACTGTATTTACACTCAGTGACCTGACTCACACACACACACACACACACACTCACACACACACACACACCTCAACAGTTAATTACCAGTGTACACTGAGGCCTGTTTGTTTCAGTGAAGGCCTTTGTCCTGTGGGCTGTGTGTTGTGTTGTATTTGTGTAGGGTTCACAATTGATGTTGCTTCTGACTACACAACACCTCAGCTCAGTTGTGTTATCAGGTGCTATTTATGAATTTGTTTCTGCGTGAGGAGAGGAAGACGAGAAAAACACTAAATTTGGTCAACAGGAACTCGGCAGAGAAAAAAAAATGACTGCAGGGCCACTCTGTCAACATTCCCCCAGTGTGCAAGTGTTTGTGTGTGTGTGTGTGTGTGTGTGAGTGTGTGTTTGTGTGGTTTACGACCTCTGACACTTCTTCTCTCTTTTCTTGTGCCTCAGAGAGGAAGACGTTTCCAGACGGAGGTGGACGGAGGTAAAAAGGAAAAGGTTTGTGTTGGCCGGGAGGAGTGTGTGTGTGTGTGTGTGTGTGTGGCAATGCAGCTGCGTTTTGTGTGTGTGTGTGTGTGTGTGTGTGTGTGCGCGTGGATGGACGGACGGACTGTGTCCTGAGTTTCCAGGAAAAGGGGGGAGCCATCGGAGGGGTGTGCAGGAAGCTCTAACAGGGCTGACTTCCTGCAGCTCTCCTGATGGCCGACCTGATACTGAATGAGTGTGTGTGTGTGTGTGTGCGTGCACATGGAAAATTGTTGCATATTTTACTCTTGGAGCGCACAACACACGGCTTTACGATCACTTTTTTTGACGCTTTCAACAGCGAGAGGACTTTCATGGAATTGTTTCGTAACAAAGCATTGTCACCTTTTTTTTTGAGGGGGGGGGTGGTGTTTTTTTTTTTTCTGCAAATGAAACTGAATTTCTTTCGTTTTTTGGGCCTCGCTGCCATAATCTCTATCGTTCTTCCTGTGTGCGACTTCCTTCACATTCCTCAGTAGGTGGGACCGCCGTGGTCCAGAGGAGTCCGCCTGAAGAGTCCCTGGGCCAGTTTATAAGGTACACCTTTAATTCCCCCCAAAAATGTGAATTCTTCCACAGTAGTAGAAACGAGAACACTCCAATACCTAAATATAAACCATTTAATATTAAATAAGAAAAAGAGAAGTGTCAGATTCCAAAAAACTGAAAGCTGGAAGTGAAACAGTTATTTCAATTTTTTACCTGGTAAATATTAGCAGAATATTTCTATTGATCATTTATTCATCAGTTGTCTAATCGGCTCTTGAATCCACTTCCTTTTGAAATTTGGAACCTGGCAACCCGGGCCGTTGTGACTGTGGCGTCACTTGGAAGAAATATTTAGTGACATTTTAAAATAAGCAAGAAAGGATGAGATTAAATTAGGGCAAGAGATGATGGATTACCGTCAGACAGGGCCAGAAGTGGCTCACACACACACACACACGCACACACACGCGCGTGTGCGTCGATGCATGCACAAAAGTGTGTTTCCCGCCATGTCTGTGTGTTATTTCCTCTTGAATGTTGGCTCCAGCTTTTTGCTTTGTCAACGCGCGTCCTATTGAAACAATGTGTGGTCCGCACATAAAACCAGAAGTTGGACTTGCGTACAGTTGTGCGCGGTGACACAACGACCTGTGTGAAAATGCATTTCACATCGTTGGGACACTAAGAGTCAGTAACCCCTGCGACAAAGACGCGCACGCACGCACACACACCCATAGCTGGTGACCAGAGACAACAAAAAGGGAAGTGGTGGCTCACCTCACACCTCTGTCTCTCTCTCGCTCTCTCTCTCTCTCTCTCTCGCTCGCTCTCTCTCTCTCTCTCTCTCTCGCTCTCTCTCTCGCGCTCTCTCGCGCTCTCTCGCTCTCTCGCTCTCGCGCTCTCGCTCTCGCGCTCTCGCTCTCGCTCTCGCTCTCTCTCTCTCGTCTCGTCTCGTCTCGTCTCGTCTCACATCCTCCACCGGCTTTTCCTCCTGTGCATCTCTGACACTCATCCTCTCTTTGCCCTGCTCTCTCATTCCACCTCCTGTCACTCATCTCCTCCCCCTCCCTTTCTTTAACTCTCTCTTTTTTTTCTCTCTCTCTTTCTTCCAGTGGCGATGGTGATTGACAGATGATCTGACAGAGGAAAACATCAGGTGAGGGGAAAAAAAGTTAACTTGTCCCCCCCCCCTCCCTCCCTCCCTCTCTCTCTTCCATCTCGGGGGAAGTTGATTTTTTTTTTTTTCATTTTAAACTTTGTTACTTCTCTCTTCACACTTTCTCTGTTCGTGCTTCTCTCTGCACCAGGGCGAGCGACTCCTGTGTATCGGTAACGTGCTCTACTTTCACTTTCTGCCAGTTTGTCTGTGAAGTTTCAAGCTTCACCCACACGCACAGGAAATATATTAATAAATGACTAATAATAATCATTTTATAACTTTTTGTTTTCCTCCCTTTGTGTTCTTGGTTCAATTCTTAATTTGGTAGTTAAATGCCAATGCTGTCATTTAGTATCAATTTAATGAAATGACGTTGTGTTTTTAATCAGCATGCCAATGAATTACATTCAACATTATCTGTTTTTTTAAGAAAAACTAAAAACCAAAAACTAAAATCACAAGTTTACAGAAATAAAGACGAGAGTCATCAGTCAGAGTCACGTTTGTGTCTTCATCTCCGCTGTTTTTCCACAGGCGCCGTCTCCGTGCTGGTTATTATGGGGTGTGCCTGTTGCAAGCTGAACAAGTCTGCCAAAGCGACGGTGGCGGCAGACGTGACCGCTCTGTCTCCTAGCATCGCAGATGGAGGCTCGTTCGCAGCCTCGACTCCGGGCCGCTACTGTCCTGACCCCAACCAGAGCATCCCGGACTTCAACAAGGGCTTCCCATCCAGCACCATCTTCCCCAACACCAACACACACCCACGGCCCGGAGGCATAATAAGTACGACTCTCACACTGTGTGTGTGTTTTTGTGGCCTCACAGTCTTACTTGGACACCAGAGGGAGAAATTCAAAATACCAATTAAAAAGTAAAGTTTGCAAACTGATACCAGATCCAATCGGGACCCTATCTTGATAGTATACTCAATTATTTTTGTGTATAATTTTCGACACAATTCTGCAATATTTGACCACACAGCGCGAGTTTGTCATAATTCACAGTCTGCTGCTCGTTAAAACAAAAATAACCAGAGAAGGTTGTTTCAAATTCAGTGCCTTCAACCAGAGTGTCAACGTGGAGACTTTTTTTGCGTGTTTATTTGTGTGCGTCTTGTTGTCGTTGTGTGTGCAGGCAGTGGAGTCACTCTCTTTATAGCTCTCTATGACTATGACGCCCGCACCGAAGATGACCTCACTTTCCAGAAAGGAGAGAAATTTCAGATCATCAACAATACGTGAGTGAGCACACACACACACACACACACACCTGTATGTTAATCCCGTTAAACCACATCATGCTTCAAAAGATAATCCCAGCTGACACGAGGTGAGGGCCAGGGATTACCATACGTTCACTCCTACAAGCAATTTAAACTCCAGTGAGCACGCATGTGTTTGGAGACATATCATACACAACCCCCCCCCCAGCTCCTAATATCTTATTAAATTAGTTTTTCTATCCATGTAAACCAATTAACGCTGTTCCACCCATTAACACCGTGAACTGTCAGAAAAAAAATCCCCTAGTCTACGAAAAGGCTCTCGTCTCCCACTATAGATATAAAATACGTTTTTACGTTATACGTTTTTTCTTCCTTGTCTTTGAACCTCATAACCCTCTCACGAAAGATATTCTTAAAAAAAAAAAAAAAATCTTAATTGACTTAAATTATTTTAATAGATCTAGTTTTTATTTTTAGAAATAGGGCGCATATGACTCATAAAAAAATGTGTTTTACTCTTATTTATTATTATTATTATTATTATTATTATTATTATTATTATTATTATTATTATTATTATTATTATTATTTTGCATAAACGTTTTGTGTGTGTGATTTGTCAGAGAGGGCGACTGGTGGGAGGCTCGATCGTTGGACACTGGCAACTCAGGTTACATCCCCTCCAACTACGTAGCTCCTGTCGACTCCATTCAGGCTGAGGAGTGAGTACAAACGCACACACATACACACAAACAAACACACACACACTGACACCCTGCACAAGCAGTGATAGTTTATGTTGAAACTATCAGTACCCCCCAATGACTGACATCTGAGCTCTAAGGGCAAAGATCCACTGATGTGTGCTGTTGCTGTGGTGACCTCTGGGTTGTTGTCATGGTAACAGGTGGTATTTTGGGAAGATGGGGAGGAAGGATGCGGAGAGGCAGCTTCTGGGCCAGGACAACCAGAGGGGAACTTTTCTCATACGTGAAAGCGAGACCACCAAGGGTATAAAGACCACACACACACACACACACACGCACAACAAGTTCTCATTTCTCTCCATCTCTCATTTCTAACCAGGGTTGTGTGTCCCCACCTCCCTCCCCCCTTCTCTTCTCCCTACAGGCGCTTACTCTCTGTCTATCCGAGACTGGGACGACAACAAGGGAGACCACGTCAAGCATTACAAGATCCGCAAACTCGACAATGGTGGCTACTACATCACCACCAGGTCACAGTTTGACACAGTGCAGCAGCTGGTGGAACACTACACAGGTGACGCACAAAAAAAACACACACACACACAATTCATTAAGTTAAGAAGATTATGAATTTAGAGTGTTTACTCCCCAGCTTTTCATGAGTGGCTCTTTTTTCCCCTCGCTTTCTGAGTTTGGGGTTCACACCCCTCCACTTCCTGTCTTGTGTGTCAATGTGTGTAAATCTGCCACCTGGTGGCTGGCGACTCAAGGCGCCAACCGCAGCGTGTGCGCTTCAGCTGCTCAGGTTGTGCGTTTGTGTTTCTGTGCCTCAGTTGTTTGCTTTCTGGTCAGTTGCATACATCTGTATCAGAGACCTGTCTTGATCTCTCCTCCTCTCTGCATTTGCTCGTTTTTTTTTTTTATTCTCCTCCTCCTCCTCCTCTCTCCTCGCCTGTCTGCTCGTCACTCAGAGAGGGCGGCGGGCCTGTGCTGCCGCTTGATTGGCAGCTGTAAACGGGGCATGCCTAAGCTGGCCGACTTATCGGTGAAGACCAAGGATATGTGGGAGATTCCCCGGGAATCCCTGCAGCTGATTAAGAAACTGGGCAACGGCCAGTTTGGAGAAGTCTGGATGGGTAGGACTGTGTTGCAAGGGGGGGGGGGGGGGGGGGGGGGGGGGGGGGGGGGGGGGACAGCTGGAGCACACCTGGATAAAAAGAAAAGCATCACCTCACATGTTGCATGATCCTTGCATGAGTGTGTCCAGGTCCTCTCCTCCCCAGTTGTTGCATGTGTGCATGTTTCATCATCTCACCCCATCTCGTTGCTCTTTGTCACCCCCCCCCCCCCCCCCCCCCCCCCCCCCCCCCCCCTTCCACTGGTCACCACACATCTATCCCCCCCCCCCATCACTCCACTCCTCCCATACTCCCTACACTCTTCCATTTCTTTTTTTCCTCCTCTTCCTCCTCCTCCTCTTCCTCCTCCTCTTCCTCCATCAGGCAGTAATGACGGGCTGTGTTACTACCTGACCAGTCCTTGCGTCAACTCCACCCCGCTCACCTTGGGCCTCGGGCGGGACGCCTGGGAGGTGTCCCGGGGAGCGCTGTCCCTTAAAAGGAAGCTGGGACAGGGCTGCTTTGGGGACGTGTACAGTGGTGAGACTGAGTGTGTTACTGTCCCCGCAGCAAAGGTGGTGTGTGCAGAAAAAAAGTTTTTTTTTTTTTTCTTTTCACCAAAAAAACAAAACAAAAGAAAATCACATGTGAGCTGATATTCCCCCTCGGTGTGGATCCGCAGTTGCACCCACAGCCAAGAATTTCCCCTTTTTGAAGCTGTCGTAGAGTTTCCCCTGACTAAATCCCAGAGTGTGGGGTTTCTGAGCCGTGCGGAGCGTCTCCCTGAAGACAGCCAGGCTGTCCGTCTAGCTCAGGTGCTGCCGGTGTTGATGTAAGACCAGAAAACATCCCCCCCCCCAACATCACTCCATCTCACGTCCTGCATGCTCTCTCCAAAATAACAATCATCTGCATGCACCAGGAAGTCGCATTCAATATGTGTGCGTTTGGTACTGCATGCAAATTATGGGCCTCATTTTATTGATATTTATATTTTCATGGGTGGCTTTTTGTGTCCCCATATGTATTTCTATATATAAATAAAAATCATAGTTCATCTACTTGTAACTAGGCCCCATAGATGTGTGGGCATGCTTGTGCAGCGTGTGTGCGTGTGCCTGCATTCACAGCCCGCTTGTCTGTATGCCAGGCATGTGGAACGGCACCACCAAGGTAGCAGTGAAGACTCTGAAGCCGGGAACCATGTCCCCCGAGGCCTTCCTGGAGGAGGCCCAAATCATGAAGAGACTCCGCCACGACAAGCTGGTGCAACTCTACGCCGTGGTGTCTGAGGAGCCCATCTACATTATCACCGAGTTCATGAGCCAAGGTACGGGGCCGGGTCAACTGTTACGCCTGTGACTTCCTGTACTGAAACAGTGTGAATCCGCTTTTTTTTTTTCTTTAATTAGACACACAGTAGAAATAAAAAGTTCCTACCACCAAGTCTTTTTTAGACATTATATAATACACAAAAAAGGGAAATGTTTTTATATAATGATATAAAGAGAAGAATATAATTGTGGTAGTTTATGAGAAAATAAATCTTTTTTTTTTCGAAATTTGGTCATGAAATCCTGAAAAATATCCTGGTTCTGCATCAAAAAATTTCACGCGAGACAAAATTATTCCTTAAATTCCAGAATCGAAAGGTGTTTATGCAAAAAGAAATACAAATAAAAAGCTATTTGCTGTGTATGGATTTTTTGCATCCTTCGCATTATAATGTAATTAAAAATACAAGATGTAGCCTTCATGTAGTACATTGGGATACACAGTGGACCTCTGGTGACGCCTCCCTTTTTTTTTTTTTTACAGGAAGTTTGCTGGACTTCCTTAAAGACGGAGAAGGGCAAAACCTGAAGCTGCCTCAGCTGGTGGACATGGCTGCACAGGTGAAAAAAACAAACAGCAACACTATTCACCGGGAGACGTAGAGAAATAAATTATCTCCAGCTACAGACCACAGCGGTTCCTTGTGTTCAGATTGCAGCCGGGATGGCGTACATCGAGAGGATGAACTACATTCACCGTGACCTGAGGGCGGCCAACATCCTCGTAGGAGACAACCTGGTGTGCAAGATTGCGGACTTTGGCCTGGCCCGGCTCATCGAGGACAACGAGTACACCGCCAGGCAAGGTAGTACCGCATAATTCATTGGGAGGACTCGCTTAGAATGAAGGGGTTCAGGATGAAATTTAAAATTCAGATTTTGGTGGGGGGAAAAAGGCAGTTGTGCTAGTGTTTGAGTGAGTGTCCTCACAGAGATGGAAAGTACAATTTGTGTGTGTTTGTGCTGGCTTGCACACTATCATGATTAACTGGCTCGGCGCCTATATTTTTATCCATAACCTATCCTAATTATATGATTGTGCACGTTCGCTGTGTTGCCATGGTTTCAGGGGCAAAGTTCCCCATCAAGTGGACGGCTCCCGAGGCTGCACTGTATGGACGCTTTACCATCAAGTCAGATGTCTGGAGCTTCGGCATCCTACTCACTGAGCTCATCACGAAGGGCCGCGTGCCATACCCAGGTAATCAAAGGACACCTTGTTTATTCTGTGGGGTTTCATTTTCCACCACATCTATTAAATCATCCCTGACGAGAATTAGTTTAATTTTGGGATTGGATTTATTGTGGAGTCTGTGGAAGTGGGAAAATCACGTCCAGGAAAAGTTTCTGAGTTCAAAAAAAAAGAAAAAGAGAGAGAGACAGGGAGGACTTGCGTCATGAGCAGGTGTGATCAGTGTTTGTGTAGTTCCTCTCACCACCACAGGGAGGAGACAAAGACTCTGCGCTGCAGCTTTCAGTGTGTTAACATAATGTAGTGAGTTTTACTGTGTGTCTAGATGAATATGAATGGATGATATTTGTGACCAACATCAATAATTGGTATGTTTTGTAGAACTGATTTAGTAATATGAGGTATTTTTCCCCTCATTTATTTGCTCCATTTCAAATTCCAATTAACCAGGAAAGAGCTTAACTCATTTACAGGATCGTCATGTTCATTTTATAACATCGTTATGAAAAAAGATATATTCTTATTCAAATTAAATAAAATTGACGTCAATATGACCAGAAGAATATTGAAAGATTTATCAAATAATAAGTCATATAAAAGCAGATATGAAGTGGATTCAAACTCTTCAATATGAATTAACAAAAATGGAATATTAATATTTATTACGCAGCATTTTAAGCCATAAAGTCAATGCATTTTATTGTGAAGTTTTTTTTTAAAAGAGCTCTTTTTAACCTTATCTGGGTGTTATGTTTGATTTTTCTTTTTTTGTCTATAACCCCTACATGTGTTGTTCAATCCAACTCTTTTCTCTCTGAACCCCACCCTTTGCTCCCCTCGTGTTCCTCACCCCTGAAGGCATGAACAACCGCGAGGTGCTGGAGCAGGTGGAGCGGGGCTACAGGATGCCCTGCGCCCCGGGCTGCCCCGCCTCGCTCCATGAACTCATGCTGCAGTGCTGGAGGCGGGAGGCCGACGAGAGGCACACCTTCGAGTACCTGCAGTCCTTCCTGGAGGATTACTTCACGGCCACAGAGCCGCAGTACCAGCCCGGAGACAACCTGTGACACGCACGCACGCACACACACACACACACACACACACACGTGTAGGATAGACACGTACACTGATGGGCATGTTGTGGTGCACATAGATGCTGTCATTGTATTTGTCACTCATATACTGTACATGGACACATACTCAGACACACTCGCACACGCACACACACACACACACACACATGGAGAAACATATCATTGCCTTGTGTAAAGACACTTTCCTCCCTTTGGTTATCAATGATTACTGCAGCCCGCTCAGGACAGCTCAGCTCAGTCAACCATGTTGGGGAGCAGAGTCGGAGCTCTGCTGCTCAGGCCTTGCAGTGATGTTGCTTTACTCTGTAACCATGACAACAAGGAACTGAAAGAAGATGTAGATGGTTGTGCTGTTGAGGTGTGGTGGGGGGGGTCGAGTTGGTACATTATCTGCTCAGCTACCATATATATGTGGATTTCTGTCTCTTTTTTTAGTACATCCCCACGTCACTTTGGATAAATATGGTATTAAATAAATGAGAGTGGCAACAGGTTGGAATACACACTTAAAAAAAAAAAAAAAAAAAAATCAGAATGAACCTGTTTAGTAACTGATCAGATTATGTACAGACACGGGTTTCTTATGTCGGCTTTAAGGAAATGAATGCTCTTCAAATAACTCAAGGTGTAGGTCTATTTGAAACCTTTTCATGTTATTTAGGTAAAACAAGGTTTTCCACCAACAGATGCCTCAAAGTGCTGTGTTAGTGCGAGAGATGGTTAGGATTGCTCTTTGTTTGTATGAACTGTCTCTTCTGTCGTTTTAATTTAACTCTCATATAACAAAGACTTTCTAGAACTAGTAAACGTGTATACAGTCTTCAGCCGTTGGGAGGCCAGGGTGCCGTGTTCCACATAAAGAGGAAAAAAAAAAAAACTTTATGTGGACATTCGCCCTGTCATGCTATTTTAATAAAGATAAAATATCTTTTCCAAGTTAAAACATGACTCGTATTCTGTGCATTTTTATATTATTGCTGGTTTTCCTACAAGAAAAAAATGGATGAAATGTATGACGAAATCAAAGTGTTTCTATGGTTTTACTGAGAGGAACTTCTCAGTCTGATGTGGGGAAAAAACACATTTACCATAAATACAATTAATTCATTTAAATTTAAATACAAATGTATTCCAAGGAATTAAGCGAAAATAATCAAAAAAGTTTTTTTTCATAAAAATGTGAATATGAGTGTTATTGGTGCTCTCTCTCTCCCTCTCTCTCTCTCTCTCTGTCCACTGTCTTCTCGCCTCACGCTGTCCTCCCCGTGAACTACACTTCCCATGGTTCCACAGTGTGACGGAAGCCCGGATGCGTTTTTCAGCTGCTCGGTGGAGACAGATTTGCAGAGGCAGAGACGCACGTCGGTCCTCGGTTCCCGCAGACCGGGGTGTCCCGCTCCTGTCACCCACCCCCGGAGCACAGAGCTCCGGCGCAGACATGTCAGCGCACCCGCCGGGACACACACCGTGAACCCGCCTCCCTCCCTCCTTCCCATTTTTTTTTTACACATTTCTCCCCGTTTTTTTTCTCGCGTGTCCACCTCTGTGGCACGCATATGTTGGTGTGAACCAGCGGAGCAGGAGCGGTTCTCCCGCCTGATGGAGGCGACACGCAGCGCGGTGACGGCGGCGGCGGCGGCTCCAGCTCCAGCTCCGTGACCCGGCCGAGCGGAGGAGCGACAGCCGCGGCCAGGCGGCGGGGACAGCGCCGCAGCTCCGGCAGGCACCGGACCCTCTCTCTCTCCCACCCTCACTCCCTCTCTCCCTCTGGGTAAGTGCGCGTGTCGCGTCTCGTACATCGGACACACAACATCACACACATGAAAAAAATGTACACAGCTGTCCTGCTGGGTGCGTTTGTTTGTTGTGCGTTAACCTCCTCGGTGCCGCGTGCGCTGCATGCGCATCTGTACTGTAGGTATGCAGCGCGTGTGGCAAGGTACACGCACACACACAGACACGCACACTGCAACACACTGTGACACACTGTTTGAACCCTATTCAACCCCCCACCTGTTTGTTTGAAGCTGACATATTCTCACTGAATGTACAGACAATGTAAGACAGTGGAGAGCGTAGAGTGCATCACCCTGCTGACACACAAACACACACACACACACACACACGTACACAATCCTGTGGGGTGGTGGTGTTTGTTTTCTGTCTGCACTGATTTATCATATGCCTGAGTTTGAATGCACTTTTTTTTTTTTTTTTTAATAATGAGGACTCCACACAGCAGAGGTCTCACTTTTCATGATGGACACATGTTTGTCTCACACATGAACAACAGGGGACACACTGAGAGACACACAGACACACACGCGCGCACACACACAGAGCATCAGGACTGTCAGGCAGCAGCAGCAGCAGCAGCACATCCTGCAGTGGCAACAGGGCCGCCGAGCTGGAGAGACACGGCGTACTCATGGTGGTGATTATCAGCTCTTGTCTGTGGTTTAGTGAGGGAGGGAGTGAGGGAGGGAGGGAGGGGAGGGAGGGGTGACAAAGGAAGAAAGAGCGCATGAGAAACTGAGAGAGAGAGAGAGAGAGAGAGGACATGGGGAGGGAAGTCAATGTCAATGTCTGGGCAGTGACAGTTCGTTATTTAAGGGCCCCTCGGAGACGTGCACAGGCTGCCCTAGTGCAGGTGCCGTTGGTATGCAGAGTGATGCTCTGTCTGTCTGTCTGTCTCACACACACACACACACACACACACACACACACACTGTCTCACTCTGTCGGTCGCTGGTTGAAGAGTGAGTTCTCTTATTGGCAGGTTCCACTTGGACATAATGAATAATTTCACCCCACTGAATGCTGGAATGAAAGGGGGAATGGCCTTACCTTGGCATGCAGCCGCTCTGTCAGACTTGTCTTGAGTGCATGGCCCTGTGTGTGTGTGTGTGTGTGTGCGCGCGCGTGTGCGTGCGTGTGCGTGCGTGTGAGTGAGAGAAAGAGATTGTGAACATATAACAGCTCAGGCATATTGTGCCTCCTACCTGTGTGAGCGGGGCTAGTTGTCATAGCAACGGCCTTGTAGCTCCGTTGATGTTCCGCCTGTCCTCATTGGCAGGGTCAGCGCACCTAACACACCACATCTCGTCTCAAAGCTCTGTGTGTGTCTGTGTGTGTGCGTGCATATGTCTACCTCCCAGTGTGTGTGTGCGTGTGTGTGTGTGAGAGAGAGTGTGTGCTGTGGAACTACCTTTTGTTTGTGCCCCGCTGCTGTGTGTAGGTGTGTGGGTTGATGGCACAGACAAGTCAATCAGTGTGTGTGTGTGTGTGTGTGTGTGTGTGTGTGTGTGTGTGTGTGTGTGTGTGCGTGCGTGTGCTTGTATATGTGTGTGTATGTGTGTGTATGTGTGTGTGTATGTTGCCCTGTCACAGAGATGCACCCCGCTGATGTGACAGCCAACAGATCAACCAATCACTTGTTTTCCCTCTCAGCCTATCAGCATGTGAGGTTGTCAGACGTTCTCCTGATATGGAGGTCGTCATGGAGATGGAGGAGACAGAATGGACAATAATTGATGTGTGCATTTACGCACAAAGGCACATACACACACAGACACACAAAAGATTGATTAGTACAGTATTTATAGGCTTTCCACTGATTTCCTGATGTGTCTGGAAGTTTCGCGCTGACGCAACCTGTTGAATAGAGGAATATCAAGGTCAAAAATGTGTCAAATGCAATAAATAGCCCCCCCCCCATTTGTTTTGGTTACAGATGTTAAAAAAAACAAAAAAAGCAGCCGAAGATCAGTCCGGCACTTGTTTTCCAACTCTTCACGACGGATATGATACGGTCATTGAGGAAAAAGGAATCTACTCCAGTGCAGTGAATGAGTCAGGGCATTATTATTACTCAGCTCTTGAAATGCCTCCCAAAATACACGAGAAATTGATTCTGCGGCACATAAACAATTCTCATCCGACAGAATCAGAGATTCTGTTTGTGTGCATTGTGTCACAGGAATTTTATTGACAATTTTTCCAAAATCAAAAAATATGTTTTTTACTGGACTGTTTTGGGTGTTTTTTTAACTTCATGTGCTGACTTATTTTAATATGGAATAGTTTTAGGAATATTTAAAAACTTTTTTTAATTTTTTTTATCCATGAAAGGAGCTACTGGCAAAAAAATAAAATTAGCCATTACTTTGTCCTTGGAGTGAAGGGTACTGTCTTTTACGACTCCTATTAATCTAATCGTCACCTGAAGTCAAATAGTTTCCGCCACAGGCAGGTAAACCTGGTTCAACTCCCACACACACACCACACACACACCACACACACACACACACATACAAGCAGATGCACCCCCCCACACACACACACATCAATTAGTGTAAGCAGTGTTTGTATTCTCCATTCTGTCACCTCCCACACGATACATTCATAAAACGACTCCTCCTCGCCAAAGGCTCTGACTCAAGAGAAGTCGTCGCACCTTCTCTGTCCTCTCTCGCCTCCTCGCCCCCTCGCCTCCTTGCCTCCTTGCCTCCTTTCACCCCTCTGCCCCTCTGCCCCCCCCCAAATATCGCTCCTTTTTTTCTTCCACTTATCTCCTTCTACCCAACCTTTCCCTCCTTCCTTGTGCTTCCTCACCTAGCAAATCCGACACCTCACCCCCCCCCCCCCCCCCACACACACACACACCATCACCTCCCCCCACCTCCTCCACCTCCCCCCACTGGGCTGGTTGCAGCCGGTTTGAGTCTGAAAGTGGAGAGGAAGCTTCGACCTCTCACCTCCGTTGGATGGAGGGAGGGGAGGTAAGAGTGGAGGGATGATGGAGGGCAGCGGGGTGGAGGGATGCTGTGGAGCGGAGGGGGGAGGGTGGCGGGAGGGGGGGGAGAGAGAGAGAGGGGGGGGGGTGCAACTGCGAGAGGCGAGGGAGAGGTCAACGAACAGGAGGGATTTGTGGAGAAAGAGGGAGAGGAGAGAGAGGACAGAGGGGTCAGGGAGGAAGAAGGAGTGATAAATGAAGGGAGAGGGGCGAGATGGAAGGGTGAGGAGGGGAGAGAGAGAGAGAGAGAGAGAGAGTGTGAAGCTGCTGTGTACCTCCCTAACGAGCTGGACAGAATCAGCTCAATTATTAAAGAGGAGCGAGAGATGGGGAAAACACGCAGACAGGCAGACGCACACGCAGAGCCGCATCTCTCAGCGTCTGGCGCACAACACGCCACTCGCCATCACATGCTCCCACGCGCACCCACACACACACAGCATGTGCACATTCAACATACTTACACATGTACAGTATGTCTGATGTTCCTGTTTCTTTCACGCTTGTGCGTCAGAGTTATCTTTGTTTTTAGCGGCGCGTGAGTGTGTCTGGGTATGTGTGGCGAAAACAGTGAGTCAGAGGATAAGCAGAGACTTGTTAGTGATTCTCCTCCACACACGCACACGCGCGCGCACACGCACTCACACACACAATTTTGAGTTCTGTCTCATCCGTGGCTTCAATGTCGTCCCATCAATACGAAGAGATAATCAGAGCACTGAGGGGTCTGTCTGTAAACCCCCACTGTGAATGTAGTTTTCACCCCCTTTCTTCCTCTCCTCCTCCCTCCTCCTCCTCCTCCTCCTCCTCTTCCTCTCTTGCCCGTTCCACCCTTGTGTTTCTAGTTCTCTTTCTTCTTTTTCCGTTTTTCCCTCCTTCTCTGAGGAAGTGTTGCCCCCAAGGGACGAAAAAGATTCGCTACCTTCCAGGAGAAAAAGAGTGTGTGTGAGTGTGTGTGTGTGTGTGTGTGTGTGTGTGTGTGTGTGTGTGTGTGTGTGGGTCTCTCACCCTCTGTGCGTGTGCGTGTGTGAGAATGTGTGTTCCTCCCCGTGTGTGTTAGGATGATGGAGTGTGCGCGTGAGAGTGAGAACACACACTTCCTGAGACAGAGTGGGGGAGAGAGAGAGAGAGAGAGAGAGAGAGGCAGGGATGAGCGAGTAAAGAGCAAAGTGAGAGAGTGAAAGCAGAAGGCTGTGGAGGGGGAGGAGTGAGAGAGAGAGAGATAAGAGAGAAAGACAGAGAGTAGTCGGGGAGAAGGGGGAAGATGGATGAATGCACTGCGCACTGTGTGTGTCTGTCTGTGTGTGTCTGATTGTGTTTCTGTGTGTGCATGTGTGAGAGAGAGAGAGAGAGAGGGAGATGCAGGTAGATGGAGAGGGACTGAAGGGTTTCTCATCCTCTCAGCAGAAGTCATAATTTCTTAGAGCGTGTACCGATGTGTGTGTGCGTGTGTGTTGGTGTGTAAGTGTGTGGGTGCATGATTGTGTACATGCCTAATTGTGTTTGTGTCTGAGTGTGTTACTTCGCCCAGGCTCGAGGCCAAGAAGTGGAGTGCTACAGTGTGGAGTCGGGTGTGTAGTGTGAGCGGGCGTGTGCGCGCGCGTGTGTGTGTGTGTGTCGAGGCTGTGGCTGATGGGCTGTCAGTACCTACAGTTGGAATGTTCACAAGGCGGCCATTGTTGTTCAAACAGCCAGCAGCCTTCTCCTTGGCAACGGGCGCTGCAGCAGCGTCTCCCACAGCAACTGTGGAACAGGAGTATGGAGGGAGGAAAGGGGGCGGAGCCAGGAAGTCAGGGCCGCAGCACAGAGGCCCCTCGCCAAAACACTGGCCTCAAGGTCTGAGTGTGTGTCCGGGGGCCGGGCATCTGGTTTGTGTGTCCGCTCTGTGTGCATGCATGACTATGTGCGTCGGTTTGTGTGTTTCTTTTTAATAAGTGTATCTGTGAATACATGGATTGTGCATTTTTTGTTCAAATTTCAAATTTCAGTGTTTTGTGTGTGTGTGCAGTCAGTGCGTGTGCACCTGTGTGAACCCTGCTTCTGTTTGCCCCTCAGTGCTTTTTTCTTCTTCTTCTTCTTGCATTTGCATGTTTGTGCGTTTCATGTTGTATCCCTCTGCGTGTCCTTGGGTGTATGCATCTATCCATGTGCACACACAACCACACACACACACACACACACACACACGTGTGCACGCTTGTAGCTGTTCCCAGCTGGTGCGGTTGGTCACATGACCCGAGTGAGGGGCGGCCGTCAGGGAAAGCGCCTGCAGGAGAGAGAGAGACAGAGAGACAGAGAGACAGGGAGAGAGAGACAGAGAGAGAGAGAGAGAGAGAGAGAGAGAGAGAGAGAGAGAGGATGGTGAGAATCGGGCTGATGGGGAATGGGAGCGTGTGGTGGGAGGAAGGTTTGTGTGTGTTTTTTTTTGTTGGGGGGGCTGTTAGAGAGATGAAATAGGGGAACTGTGAGGAGGAGGTGGAGGAGGAGAAGAAGTGTGTGTGGGGGGGGGTTGAAGGAGGAAGAGGAAGGGGTAACACAGTCCTCCTCACCTTAAAATAACTCCAGCAGGTCTCAGACTTGTGTGAGAGAGTGTGTGTGTGTGGTTGGGGGGGGGGCGGGGGGCTGTGAGGGTCCCGGTTTCTCTGGCCCTCCGTGTGCATCCTTGGCGGAGCGGCCACTGTATCTGCCCTGTGTGAAGTCTGTTTACGTCAGATGTGTGTGTGTGTGTGTGTGTGTGTCTGTCTGCTTATTTCTTGGTGTGTTACACGTCTACATGTTCGGATTTATGTGTTGGTCTGTTCATTTCTGTTTTGTGTGCGTGTGCTTGATGTTTTTGGCAGGCAGTGGACACCGTGCGCACACTGATGATGGAGATCATTAGGAATTTCCTGCAACTGGGGAGGTTGTTGTGGTGTGTTGTTTTTTTCGGAGAGAGAGAGAGAGAGGGGGGGGGGTCTAAGTACGGGTGGGAGGTCAGAGTGGGTGGGTGAGGGATGTACAGGGGCCTGTACAGTCTAATGGCTTGTTGGTTATAATTTGTGTTCAGTTCCCCCAAGACCAATATTTGTGTGTATGCAATCTTTGGCAAACACACACACGTACACACAATCACACACACACACACACACACACACACACACACACCTAAAGGCCTGAGTCTGTTGATTGGAAGAGTTGGAACGTGCTTAAATTTGAGCTGTTACTCAGCCTCATAACTTCCATTGTGTTTTTCCCCATTTCATTCAAATGAAAACCTGTACCAAGTTAATATTGATTTGATTTTTTTTTTAATTCTCCCACAGTTGGAAGAAAAAATTGAGCAGTCAAATCCAAAATGTCAACACCTGATTTTAAGATGACGCCTAAAGGTTCAGTTCGTGTTAAACAGGGCTGGGGTTCACTTTTTGCTGTCCGGGAATAAAGTTTTTTTTTTTTTTTCCAAATAAAACACAGAATGACATCAGCGCATATAAATATAAAGTAACGTCTCACTGACAGACAGGAAGTCATCAACCAGCGGTTGCCTTTGTGAGTCGTTATTTATCTCCATCCTCTTGACCCGTGTGTGTGTGTGTGTGTGTGTGTGTAGAGGTTGGCGCTCCTGGAGGAGGTGGCGTGGAGGAGGCTGATGGGAGCTGAGTTTGTGCGTGGTGTGACTCGGTCTCTGTGGACCCCCTGACCCACTTCCCCTCCCCCTCCCCTCCCTCCCTCCTGGCCTCACATACACTTTCTCCCTCGCTCTTCCTCCCTCTGTTTCACCCCCCCCTCTTCTTCTTCTTATCTGTCTCCTCTCCCCCCCTCTCTCCCTCCCTCCCCTCTGGCCCCCCCCCCCCACATGCTGTTTCAGTGCTGCTGCCTGTCTCTTAGCAACAACTGCACACCCGTTAGAGCTCAGTGAGTGCTCTTTTTTTACAAACACACCCAGGAAGACACACTCGTGCATGCGCACATTCACACAGACACACACACACATGCACTTCCCCCCACACACACACTGGTTCCTCATTGAGGGCTGCTGCTGCTGCTGGCAGGCCTGTGAGTCTGCAAGGCTTTGTGGAAGTGAGATAGATGGGAAGAGAATAGATCCAGCTCCTATGTACGGAGTCATTGTTCAGACGATGCACAACAGGGCGACTGTCCAAACTGGAGAATGACAGGTTGTGGTCAGCCTTCACACTGGAACACACGCACACACACACACACAGGTTGTGTGGCTTGTTATTGTCTTTCCTGTGAGCTCACAACAGCCCCCCCCCCCAAAAAAAAGTTTTTTTTTCTTTTTTTTCTTTCTGAGCACATCAAAAAAAAATGTGCATCAAAAACATGGCAAACTTTTCCAACAATGTTGTGGTTCATTTGAGAGCGGGGCTTTTTTTTTGGGGGGGGGGGGGGTGAGGCACACTCACACACAGATCAGCCTGGCACACCAATGGGCGGATCTTTCACAGACGACTCCGCCGCCGTGTGTTCCAAAAGCCCCCCCAGAGCCATTCCCAGTAAAATGCACCGAAACGCTTTTTCCTACGTGTGATGGAGAAAAAAAAAAAAAATTGGAATGGCGGCTGATGGAGTATTTGCTTAAACAATGAATCATAGTGGGAGCGTTTGATGGGCTGGCATCTAAGCCCTGTCAGGAAGCCCCCCGCAGAGCACAGTAGAGGGATATTTGCATGTGTGTCTTTGTTTTGTGTGTGTGTGTGTGTGTGTGTGTGAGATCGTGCATGACTCTATATATATGTGTGTGTGTGTGTGATACGTATGTCTTTATGTGCAAATGGATGTGTGAGTCTGTGGGAGGATGAAGCTGCGGTGGCATATTTGCATGTGTCTTTGTGTGTTGGTACGTGTTGCTGTGTGTGTGTGTGCGTGTGTGTGTGCGCGTGTGCCAGTGTGAGCCTGCATGTCTAAGCACATGTGCGGCAATGTTTAATTAAAGCATGTGTTCTTCTCCCGCACACTCGCACACCGGTCAGAGGAAGCCTTAATTAATGAATGCTGTTAATTAGACAAGAGAGAAAGTGAGAAGGAGGAGGGAGGAGGAGGAGGAGCAGGAGGAGGAGGGAGGGAAGGAAGGAAGGAATGGGCGAGGGGGTTAAAGAGAATGTGCGGTGTGGGTTTGTGCGTGCGATTGTGTGTTCATTTCCATGTTTGTGTGTCCCAGTTGTGTCATTCCTCAGAGCAGCAGATCGTTGAGGTTGCTCCGCTCCATGTGTTCAGCCCCAAAACTCTGCTACAGCAAAACTACTCTCCACCTCCTCCTCCTCCTCCTTTTCCTTTTCCTCCTCCTCCTCCACTTTTTCTTCCTCTTGCAACTTTGTTTCTCCCTCCTGTCTCACGCGTGTGTCTGTCCCAGTCCATCTGTCCACTCGCCATCCTCTCCCCTGACTGCTGCCATGTCTCTCACTGACCTGAACTCCGTCCATCTCCTGGCATCTCTTCTGCTTCCTCACCCATTCTCAATTATTCCACTCTGTCTCCTCTCTCTCTCTCCCCCCCCCCCCCCCCCCCTCTCTCTCCCCCCCCCCTCCCTCCATCTCTCTCTCTGTCCGTCTCCCACCCTCCTAATCAGAGCCATATGTTGGAGAAGGAGGCGGGCAGATCTGACGATGGACAGGATTGCGTTGTGTGTGTGTGTGTGTGTGTGTGTGTGGAGCAGTGCCGGAGCCAAACAATATGTGCATATGCGTGCAAAAGGTGGCACGCATGCTTGTGTTGTGTGCTCGAACGTGCGTGTGCACGTGCAGTCACGTGTCTGAAGGCATGTGTGGTCCAGATTTCATAAGATTTCTGGCTGTCTGTCCTTCCAGGTTCTTGTCTTCACTTTGGTTTTTATTCCATCATCCTCCAGTCGTCCCTGTTTTTTTTTTGTTGTTTTTTTTTTCTGTCACCTTCATCCCTCCATCCTCTTCACACCTCTCCATTCATCACATCTCTGCCTCCCCCTGCTGGCTGTGATTACTCGCACGTTCCCAATTCTTCTTCTACCCTCCAAGTGGAGTGCTTTGTATTGAATTTGAATAGTGTTGCTGAAATGTGACATGCAAAGAGTGTGTGTGTG
This sequence comes from Colistium nudipinnis, assembly GCA_016785305.1. Taxonomy (NCBI): domain Eukaryota; kingdom Metazoa; phylum Chordata; class Actinopteri; order Pleuronectiformes; family Rhombosoleidae; genus Colistium; species Colistium nudipinnis. Next base: position 41,795 of record JAFBJU010002872.1, on the reverse strand, counting down.
TGTGCGTGCGCCCGCGCGGGTGTGTTTATTACAATTTGTGGGCTTTTTACAACAGGCATTCCATCTATTCAGTGTGGCAGGACCCGCACACAGTTCACCTCGTCACCAGCGTGCACGTGAAAAACCAGGAGGGGCGAGTAAAGTGGCCGCGGTGCACTTCCAGCCCGTCAAAATGAAACGCTTCCTGCAATTAGACTTTTAGAAGAAAAAAAAATGATATTGCAAGTCATCTTGCAAAAATGGGAGATGCTGCAGCTCCTCACCAAAATACTGATTCTAGTCTGTCTGATGCGCGCTGTGACATCATGTACTAATCCCTTTTTTTTTCCCCTTTCTGCTCCACCCTCCTCTCTCTTTTTTTCTCCCACCTCTCATCAACTCTCATCTGTCTGTCTCTCTTGCTTTCTCTTACTCCAGCAACCATGGGCAAAAGACAGGAGCAGAGGGGAGAGGGAGAAGTATGCGAGCTCTCCACTGCAGTATTGATGACCCAATGATCCCCTGCAGAACAGAGCCAGCCAGGCAGACAACTCGGAATCAGAATCAGCCAACACAACCCTTGGGTCAAAAGCGGCCGAGCGAAACAGGATATGAATGGTAACCGTAATCTAATGTTGTAATAGCGGCCGTGTGGGTGGCGCACGGCTAATAGAGTGGAGTGCATTACAGATTAGGTTTGTGGCCCTTTGCCAGAAAAAAAATGTGGACGATACCGCCGCGCACGCACGACCACAAATCCATCTGTGCTGCTAATGCTGAATGTCTGATGCCTTACAAAGACCGGACTGCACCAGCCACTTAATAATGTCGTTTTCCTTTCTGGCCGTAGGTCCTTGAGGCGTCTGGCTTTCTGCTCGAGGAAGACACATATTCAGCATCCATCCATTTTTCCCTCCTTCCCGCGCCACCAGCACCACCGCACGCTGAATGAGTGGCGTGTCGGACCAGCTGTTCTCAGGCCAGTCTGGGCCTCCGGTGGGCTGCGCCGGGAATCAGGCCGAGGACCCAGGCTGCGGGGTGGGAGAGCTGGAGGAGCTCTGGAGCAGAGAGCTCGGGTTCCAGGCCGAGGCCCAGGAGGATGGGCCGGCACCGGTGACCTCCGACCCCTTCCCCTCCTCCCCCTCCGCCCTGGCCAACGGCCGTCACCTGCAGAGAAGGCTGGGGCTGGACACCTGTCGGCGGAGGCAGCCGGACACTGGCACCACTGCTGCTGAGACGCAAACCTTTGCGGAGGCATTCAGAAACATGCAGACGCACATAGACCCGGAGGTGCATGCGCAGGCCGCGTCGCATGCACGCGTGGATAACTGTGAACTCTCCAGAACACTCACACCAGAGGCCATACACACAACCTCACCTCAGCCCTTGTCTTTGGCACTTGGCAATCGTACCGCCTCCACCCATCCGCTGGCAGAGAAAGACACTCCCTCCGCTTTCTGCCCTGCCCCTATTGGTCCAAACCGGACCACAGGCTCCTCCCCTCTTCCCGTGGAAGCAGAGAAGAAGTATGCGCTCCGCAGCTCCGGGCGTCCTCGCTTCCCCTGTCACCTGCGCAAATCCTCCCGCCTCCGCAGGAGCATGGAGGACGGGGAGAAGAGGGCGGGCAAAGAGCGGGGAGCCGAGGAGGAGGAGGAGGAGGCGTTAGCGGAGGAGAAGATCTGGAGGGTCAAAGAAGAGGAGGTGGCAGTTTGTAAGCGGGAAGAGCGTCCGTCTGCGGACGCCGTTCTCCCCTCGGCTCCCTGTCCTGCGGACATCGCCCTCGCCCTCACAGTCCAACCCAAACCGGCTCCTCCGAAAGCCATAACCAAACCCGGAGCCAGACTGGGGCACAAACCCGGCCCTAAATCCAGGTCCAGGCCTGCACCCAAATCGGTCCAGAAAGCCGGTCCCAAGAGTGTGATGAAACAGCGGCAGGCGGCGGCGGCGCAGGCCATTTCTCAACGTGTCGCCCATCATCTCCCGTCATTTGTGAACACATCCACCATCTCTGCGTCTCTGCTGAGTGTGAAGCAAGAACCTGTGGCGGAGCTGGGGGCGTGTCCTTCCAATAACAGGAGGAGTGGACGTTTTGTGGGCGTAAGTTGTTTTTTTTGGTGCATTACCGCCTCCTTCTTAATTAGGCAAGATTCAATTTGAGTTTTTTTGTCCATCTTTTCTTTTTTTGGCACAGGTGAGGAAGATTGTCGTGAAGGTGGCTCGCATCCCCGTCAGCCTGAGCCGACGTCAGAAGAGCTACAAGATCTCCAACCTGGAGACGGTCACCGGGACGGAGAAAGCCAGCGACGGCGGCGTGGAGGGCTCCGAGGCGGCTCGAGAGCCCACCGCTCTGCTCCGCATGAAGAACAACGGGAAGAGCGTGATGGTGATGTTCCCCCCCGGAGAGCTGCCCGTTATCCTCAAACGCCGGCGGGGTCGACCTCCCAAACAGGCTGTGCCCATAATACCAGGGGAGCCTCCGCACGCCAGCAGTGCCGCCGCCGCCGCCGCCAGTGGAAACGGGGACCCGCCCAAAAAGCCCCGGAGACGTCGTCGGACTAAACTTCCGTCTCCTTATCCGTCTTACGTTAACGACACTAACGATGTGAAAACAGAGTACGGGGATGTCCTGTCCAAACTGGCCTTTTTGAACCGCCAGCCGCCCACCACGGGCCGCTGCTCGCCACCCCGCTGCTGGACGCCCAGTGAGCCGGAAAGCTTTCACGTCCCCTTGGAAAACCCCGGAATCTCCACCCTGCTGCACAGACTGACGGGGTTCAGACGGCCCCGGGGCGCCAGAGGTGGAGGCGTGGGGAGAGGTGGCGGAGCGGCGGGGGGCGTGGGGGGCGGTGAGGGCAACAAGAGCACCTTCAGTGACTTCTTTGAATCCATTGGGAAGAAACGGAAACTGAGCCCCATGTCTGAGCACGGATTACCCAGGAAGAGGGGGAAGGGTGTGGGCGGGGTGGGCAGGGGTGGGGGTACCGTAGGAACCGAGCCCGGGGGAGAGAAACCGGTGAGGAAGAGACGTGTGAAAAAAAATGGCGCGTTTAAAGGAGAGGCGATTTCCCCGGGGCAGAGCTGGCCCAACGGGGCGGGTGGAGGCTGGGGGGAGGAGGGGTGTATGGAGAAGGAGAAAGGTCTGGGTGGGTTCCAGCTCTGCGGTTCTCCGAGGGGGGGCTTCTCCTCCTGTGAGCTGGGCAGAGGAGGCGCCTACAGCGGCCCGGGTGGAGGCAGAGGAGGCGGGCCGCCCGGGGAGGACTCCCACGGCCTGTTTGCCGGGTATTTCCGCTCGCTCCTCGACTCGGACGACTCCTCCGACCTGCTGGACATCTCCTCCCAGTCGGACGCCCGTAAACCCTCCTCCTCCTCCACCCCCGGGTACGAGCCATCCAGCCAGGCCACCACCGGACCCAGCTGGGCCCCCGCCTTCTCCAAGTGGTGCTCCAAGGGCGCCGGCTCCGGGGCGGAGGGCTCCACCCAAACGCACCGCTCCACACCCAGGCCTCCGTTCAGCTACGGCAGCCTGGCCCAAACCTCCCCCACCACCTCCACCTATCCCAAATCCACTCCTCCATCCCTCTCGCACTCGCCCAGCTCCCCACATCCCGCCTCCTACGGGCACTTCTCCTCCTCCTCTCCGGCCGCGTCCCAGAGATCCTCAGACTGCAGCTTTGCCTACGGCTCCGGACACAGCAGTGGGAAGGCCGCACAGATTGGTTACTCCAGCTACCAGGCGGCGGCCAAGCGCGGCTTCTGTGGCTATCCTGGGACGGGTCCCCCCTCCATGGTGCGGGGGGAGTCCACGGGAGGACCCACGTCACCTGGAGGAGGGTACATGTCTGTGGCCAGAGGAAGCCCGTTCAGTTCCTCCTCCTCCCCAGAGGGATACAAACACTTCAGCTCCAATCTGTGGAGCTACAGGTAAATCACGTTTGTTTAATATATTATTATTATTATTATTATTATTATTATTATTATTATTATTATTATTATTATTATTATTATTATTATTATTATATTATTATTATTATTATTACTGTTACTATTATTATTATTATTATTATTATTATTATTATTATTACTATTACTATTATTATTCTTACTATTACTATTATTATTCTTACTATTATTATTATGATTATTATTACTATTATTATTATTGTTACTATTATTATTATTATTATTGTTGTTATTATTATTATTGTTATTATTATTATTATTGTTACTATTATTATTATTATTATTATTATTACTACAATAATAATTATTATAATAATGCCGCAAATGTTGCTGCTTTTCCACACAGAATCGGACCTGATGTAAACAGATCTGATATTATTATGTGATTCAATGTTTTCTTACATTAGAAACAAATTTAAGAAACTAATGAAAGTCAGTAATGTGAATGCTTCATACCAGCGCATTATTTTCCATTCTGCCCAGTCCACCATGTGCTAATTAACCGACGACCCTATACCATTATTTAACCCACGTTGAGCTTCGGGCTCTTATTACTGAGTATTTCTAAAGTTCAAATATATATATTTATGTTTAATTGAGGTTTGCGGGTTTAATCATTTGTCTTACTCTTTTTCTTCAGACAAGGTTATGGTGGCTGGCCAACAGACAGCTTCGGCTCTCAGTATCACGGCTACAGTGAATACGGCTCCAATGAGTCCAAGGACATTTTGGACATCTCAAACTACACCCCCCAGAAGGCCAAGCGGCTACCTTTTCCTGAGAGTCTGTCTGAATCCTCCTCCGACTCTTCACATCTGGGCTCCGCGGCCACGGGCGGGGGGCCGGGCTCCGCGGGCGGCCCGTACAAACAGAACCAGAACGAGTCGGTGTCTGCGAGCGGGGGGGACGGGGGTCAGTCCAGTCTGTCCAGCCTGGAGAAGCTGATGATGGACTGGCACGAGAGCGCGTCGGGACCCTCGTACAACTGGAGCCAGAGCGTCCTCTTCCAGGGCGCCGGAACCAGCAAACCGGGCCGAGGCCGGCGGAAAAGAACCGACCCCCAGCCGGAGAAAGAAGGAGAGAGAGTCTCTGCTCTACACTCCGATTCCCAATCCAGCCCCTCACCCACGCCTGCTCCCGGGCCCAAGAGAGGAGGGGCCGGACGGGGCCGAGGGTCCAGAGGATGTCGAGGCGGCTTGTCTCCGTGTCAGAGGGGGGAGCGGGCGTCGGGCGCCAAAGGCCGAGGCAAGGCCGGAGGAGGAGGTCCGGAGGGCTCTGGGCTCTTCCAGGAGGTGCTGGATTATTACAGCGGGGACAGTAGCAGCCTCTCCCCCCTGGCCACTCCTAATCCGGCACCTCCTGCCAGCTACCTCCAGGACCCCTGCGAGTACCCCTCCCCTTACTCCGCCCACCCCTCCACACCGTCCTCCGAGGAGCGCTATCTGGCCTTGTTCCCTGGAGAGTCCTCCTCGTCTCTCTCGCCCAGCGTCTCCTCCCCCCCTTACCCTCCCAAGCCCACCCCACCTCCGCCCCAGTCCTACCACCCGGTCCCGTCCAGGACCTTCTCCCCCTCCTGCTCCCCCTCCCCCCGGGTCACGCCCCACTGTGGCGGCACGGCTCTGAGCCCCTCGCATCGCCCCCCTCCGAAGGACCCCCAGTTCTCCCAGTACGACTCGCCCAGCTACTGCAGCTCGCCCTACTGGTACGGACAGACGTCGCACAGCGGCAGCCCCAGCCCGCACTCGCACAGCGCACACGCCAGCACAGCCGGGCAGCACGCACACAGCAACCCGCACACCACAAGTCCTCACGGCAACGCGCACGGCAATCCGCTGGCCAGCGCCAACGCAAACACTCACACGCACATCATCCACGACACACACCATCACAGCACGCAGACGCACGCCAACCTGAGCGCGCACGCCAACGCTTCACACCTCCAGAGCAGCCCCCTCACACACGCCAACAACCAGCCGCACCACAACGCACACGCCAACGCCCACCTCCAGTCGCACACGCACTCCACCCCCAGCCCGGGCCTCCTCTCCCACTCCACCCCGGGGCTCTACGAGGAGCGCAGCCCCCCTCCCTCGTCCATGAGCGCCCACAAGCGGGAGCTGACGGCCCACCCCATGAGCACAGGCCACCGCCAAGGCCCCCTGCCTCACTCCTCCTACCCCAAGCCTCCGCTTGACTCCTCGCCCCATCCGGAGGACACCGGTGGCTTCTCCCTGTCCCACCAGTCCCACCACCCGTCCCTCCAGTCCTACCAGGGCGTGGGACATCGCTACCCCTCCCAGGTGGCTCAGGGGGGCGGGGTCCTGTGCCAGCTCTTGGATCCAGCCAATGACGACAGCTTCAGCGTCACCAGCCTGTAACAGCAGGTGAGTTGATTTAAGGTTGGTCCATCAAGCCCGTCAAACATTTCCAGATGATTCCTTTTTTTTTTTTAAAGTATGCGTAAGAAAGAAAGAGATTTTTTTTCTTCTCGCGTGTGTCTCACAGTAAATTCAAGCTGTGACACTTCATTTCAAAATGCTTTTTCTTCACCGCAGTCGAAAAATCCCTCTCATATTTCCTTCTTTCTTCTTCATGTCTTTCTGTTTCTCCCTTTGTTTCCCTTCTCAGGTTCATTCAGTCCCAGCTTTTACAGATTTGCAAACATTTTTTTTGGGGGGGGGGGGGGGGGGGGGGGGGGGGGGGGGGGGGGGGGGGGTTTGTTCAGGAGACTTCTTGGCGAGAGACTGTGAAACGAGGGGTGAGAATTTAGCTGCCAGCTTTTGGACAGTAGAGCTTTAATTCTCCAGCACTGACAATCAAAACAACAACTTAGCATGTGTACACACACACCCACACGCAGACACGCATGTGCAGATCCGGTCACGACCTTAAACATGAACACATTCAATCATCCATGTGTACACTCACTCGCACTCTCCGCTGGAATGAGGAGCTGACAGATGAAAACCAGACGCTGACCCACAGAGACAAAACCTCTTTCCTCGTTGTGTTGAGTCCTGCTGTGATGCGTAGAGGACTCCGCTTTTCCCAGAAGTCTGTGTTTTTTGCCGCCAAGTCCTTTTCTGGTCTTGGTCTGCACATCTGCAGTTTGGACACGTTAGGATGACACACACACACACACACACACACACACACACACACACTGCTCTATCTCTCCTTCTTCTTTGCTAAACCAGCGCCCCCGTCTTCTGCACCGGACTCACTCCATTTTGCATTTCCTGTCTCGTTGTCGCTCTAAACCTGGGAAAAAAAGAAAAAAAAAAACGCATCTGAGCCCCCCGAAAATCCCGTTTTTAAAAATACCCATGAGCCTTTGCAAAATTGTCCCGCTCTGTGCGCTCCTTGTGTTGTGTCCCATAAGAGAAAAAAGTTGGACTCAAAACAGTTTCCGCTCTTGAAATACCAGCATCTGTACATACGGCTCCAGCTCCAGGCCGGGGGGGGACGCCCCCCTTCTCCGAGGGTCGGATGGACGTGGGGTGTGATGTGATGGTGGTGGTGGTGTGTGTGTGTGTGTGTGTGGTGGGGGGGGGCGCTGCAGCATGGAGATTCAACATCATGTGTTTTGCTGTTTTAACTACAAGGGAAAGAGACACTGAAATCATACAAAATGGCCCCAAAGAGACTCATGTTTTCTGTGTGCAAATGTGCGACGGAGGAGGTGGTGTTTTTTCGCGTGACTGCAGCAATGCATGTATTTGTGTGTGTGTGTACGTGTGCATAACGCAGTGTGTGCGTGTGAGCGATTGTGTGCGCGTGCGTGTGCGTGCCTACGGGGTCAAAAGGAGTGGAGTTCCCCAGACACCAAACTCTTGGCGGGGCCTCATTCTTTCTTTCGCTCTCTCCCTTCTTTTTTCTGTGGTCTTGTGTTGTTCGGTGGTTTTTGTGATGAAAAAAAAAAATTGTATATCTGTCTGTTACATATCATGTATGTATCTGAGGTGCAAAATATTTAAATACACATTCTGTTCTTGCCATTGGTAATCCTGTCTGTAGCACACTGCTTCTTGAAGGGATTAAGAGGAGGTGTGAGAGTGTGTTTGTGTGCGTTTGTGTGCGTTTTTTTTTTTCAGAGCCTCCCTGAGTGTTGGGCTTTGCCCAGGCTGTCTGGGACTGTGAGCAAGAGAGTTCAGTCAAGGACACAATTCGACAGGGAGTGCGAGGGAGGGGAGGAGGAGAGGAAGAGGATGGCGGGGAGAGCAGGGGAGGATGTGTTGGAGGGGAAAGAAAGAGAGAAACCAGACTCAGGAAATCAGGAAAGAGTGTCGGAGAGAGGTTCGAAAGCCACTGGAACAAAAATGCACACAAAAATGTACTGTGTTGTGAGATTCTTCATCCAAAAAAGGAAATGTACAAAAAAAAAGAGGCCCGTGGTACCAGAGAGCTGCGAGGAAGGGACCTAGGCAGGAAATGTTGCAGTGGTACCGCGAATTGTACATTGTGTGTATTCTGTTATTATTCCTCGTGTGTGTGTGTGTGTGTGTGTGTGCGCGCGCCACACAGAAAAGAAAGCAGATGGTGGGAGTTTACTGGCTGCATATTGTTGTAGTTTGTCAACAGGCTGACTAAATAGACTCAGACATGGCCAGAGGAAATGTGTTTGC
>JAFBJU010002872.1:3231-30731 GCA_016785305.1 Colistium nudipinnis | reverse complement strand
GTTTGGGAGTGGGTGCCCCCCCCCCCCGCCCCACTTCTCTACCTCTCCCACCTCCCACTCCTCTCACTGTCTCCTTTTCTGCCCAAGGCTAAAAAACTCTGACTCACTCTGTGAATCATCACCCCTCCCTGGTCTGGTTGCCATGGCGACCACCGGGTTCAGTGCGAGGTGGGTGAGGGGTTCAGGCCAGTGGGTGGCGGGGGGGGGGGGGGTTTCTTTTCACCGCGTGTGTGTTTGTGTGTTACAGTGCCTTGGGGCGGTAGGCCTGGGGTCAGGGCCTGTGACCTGGCTCCGCAGCTCTCCCACCTGGGGCAGGGGGCTGCAGCTCATTACTGGAATGCCTGTGTATTGTTATTCGAAACCACACTCTGATTTGCCCTGCACCGTGTTATCAATACATTGGTATGTGTGTGTGTGCGCGCTGCCAGGTCGGATCCAGAGCGCTGAAGGTGCAGCCGTGGGCGGCCGACGAGCCGTCGTTTGCCGCAGAGCTGAGTCGCCTCGTCGCCCGCGTCACCAGGCCACAGGTGCGTGACAAAGAACAACACACAACACTGCTGCCTAGTCAGTTCTGAAGAGACAAAAAAAAATTGCCGAGTTGTAACGGAGGAAGGTTTTACATATTAAGTGTAAAACAGCAGTGGCTCATAACCTTTAAAATCAAAGTTAAGTGCCAGGTTCAACCAACACGCTGTTTTCGTCTCCCAAATTGACTTTTTCTAAAAAGTTTAACTGGCCTGAATCCATAAATCTATCCAGAACGCAACAAAACAGGAACAACACAAAATACTACATTTGTGACAATACAGGGAAACTTTTTGTATCAGAAAGTAGATTTTTTATTTCTTTTTCCCCATTTTCTTATCTGTCTTTTCAATGACCTCATGGCGAGGCCCTGCCAGCAATGTGTGGTCCAATCTGTGGTTCTCTGCCTGAAGGTCTCAGGATATACTCTGACTCATGAGGGATCCACAGATGCTGTAGCCAGGAGTTGGAGTTTGCCAAGAGTTAACAGCAATCAATAAAACTTCACTTTCTCAGCCACTTCTTCTTCTTCTTCTTCTTCTGTCCACTTTTACAACTCCAGTCTTCCAGTGTGTGGGGGCTAACGTAGCGGTAATTTGATCAGTCAGGCACTCTGGCAGCACCATCCTGCCAAATCTGGAACCCGTTCAGCTCCAGACTGGAAACTGGAAAAAAAAAAAAAAAGTTAAGACTTAAACTACTCAGGACAAGGAGGAGACAATTATGCATCTTCTGATGAAACCCGGCATATAGTGTGGATGTTGTTATACAATTAGGAATGACCTACCTCAAAATTTAAATACCAAATCCAATTTTCACATGAGTCAGTTTTGCCAATATTGTAGATTTTTGTTTTTCTCTCTCTGCCAAGAGTGGGATAGAAATGACACTATAACAAAGAGTTAACAATTACATTGTTTTCCACAGTTGTGAACTTGGCCTTTTAGGAGCTAATATGGATGCTGATGTAGCAATGTTATTTTTGATCAATAACAAAAACTTACATAATGTCCCTTTAAAGGCCATTTGACTCATCACTTATACTATATGAACTGCTCATACCCGTTTCACTGGAGCTTTTAACTTCCTGCCCTCTTCCTTGACCTCTCGTCTTCTGTCCATCCCCAGCTGAACTGCTCCAGGGTTTTAGCTCCGGGTCAGACTCGGGCCTCTCGTCCCGCTGCAGCTTCGCCCCGCTGGCTGCTGTGTGCGGAGGACTGGCTCCTTCCGGCTGCAGGCCGGCCGTGTGCCGCATACTCCTTCAGGTGTGCCCCATCATGTTTGTACAGTATGTGCATGTGTCAGTGCACGTGCCGTGAGGCGTTTGCATTCATATCGCTGGCAGAAAAAAAAAAAAAGTAATGCATATTTAATCATGCATAGAATAATCTTCAAACTAGCGATGTGCTCCCCTGACTTCCTGTCTGTCTTTGTCTCCCTAGTATGGATGGAAGAGACGCAGACTTTCTAAAGACTGTGTCTGGGCTGGGATGTGAAGTGCACAGTTTTGATCCCAGCAACTCCAATGCGTCTGCCGGTCTCCTTGGCAACAGTTTGGCTAGTAACCATGGCGACAGAGGTGTGGTCAGCCAGCACAAGATGTGGCTGGAGTGGCGCGCTCCAAGGAAGCGCAAGCACAAGACAAGAGGCAACCTGGGTAGTGTCTCTCAAACACTGGCAGATATCATGGCAGCTCTGGGTCATCGCACGGTAAGACACACACACACACAGAAACACACACACACATGTGCACACAGACATTCAGAGACACAGGGACAAACATACCTTAAGAGTCTATTCACACCCAACATAGCAGGAAAGCTCTCTTTTATGTTCCCATGGCAACAGGGCTCTGCGCCATCCCTGGCTGCCATGGCAACAATTTCAGTGAATGAATCACACTCTGGCCCATTTACATCCTGCAGCCACAAGAGGGAACTACACACCTACAGTTTCAGAGTAGGGGTGGTTGTGCAAGTCAGTGAAGTGCCCCCAATATTTCCATTTAGAAACACTTAATAATGAATGGCTACGCTGCTCTAGATCTATGATGACACAGAAATATGCCGTGGAAAGCAATTACACTGGAGAATGTGATACATTGTAACACATTTTTTTAAGTTCAAAATAGAGATACATAAATAAATAGTTCAGAATATGGAAAAAAAATCTTTATAATTCTTGTGTATTGTAAGAATGGTACCAGCGATTCATTTAGAAATTGTAACATTAACTCGTAAAACACATTGTACCTTTTATTTGCATTGTTAATATGCAGTTTGCAGCCCTGGACGACCATATAGATTTTTGTTTTAATTCTCTTTTTTCTGTAGGTCCATTTTTTGTATGCGGATCTGCTCAGCGCGGAGTGGCGAGTTTTCCAGAACTGGATTGAGTCAGGGACTCTGCAGAGTGTCCATCATCTGGTCGCCACCGTGCATCTGCAATGGGCCGGGTTTGAGGTGGGAGGAACAGATGAGGAAGTGCTCTGCTATTGGTTCAGCATCCTTGAGGGTCTTCAAGCATCTGGACTGAAGCTGGTCCACAGCTCTGCAGGAGATGGACACAATGTCCTAAAGAGGACAACAGGAGACGCTCACAGCTCCTACACCCTCAGCTGGGTCAACACCAGACACTGACACTCACATGTGACACACTGGACCAGACACACAAACTTTTAGCCCCTTTTATTAAAGGCACATGCGTTTTTTAACCGGACATCTCCCTCTAGTGGAGATGAAGGGAGTTGTTTTATTATGGCTTCACCCTCAGAAATAATGTTGTCTGTGCACAAGTCAACAGAAATTACAGATTTAATTCTATCTCACTTGCAACACAAAAAAACGCAGATATATTTGTATATTGTATTTACCACTGGCCTGTGACCATTATTATTTCTAAATACAAAAGAACTGTCGCTCAGGTTCCTGCACATTTTCTTTTATTTCTTGTAATTTTTTGAAGTTGAACAATAGAGCTGTGATAACATCATATTATGATATGAGTCTCGCATTGAGTGGATCAAGAAGTATTTTGAATGTAAGTTTGAAAAGTTATGTCGATTCAACCGATTATTTGATGTATTTATGTACCTCTCTTTTTAGGCCATTAACAGTTTAAATGTGCAATACTTATATCCGCTGAAGAGAAGCTATAATTATATTGAGACTGATGGTCCCTAATGTGTAACCATTTTTGCACTGCACTGTGTACTGTACAACAAAGGAGAAAACAATGGAGTCAAAAATGTGCATTTTTAGGACAATAAAATCCCAAATAAAACCTTGAACAAAAGAAGGTTAGTTATATATTTTGAGCTTACAGATCAGTTGTGCACAATCTTTGGTATGATATTTGTTTGAAAATAAATACATAAATATTGTTTTTTCTCTGGAATGCACCTTGCAAAAACACTCCCTTAGATATAAGCATGCAGTAATAAATAATGCATTTATATATGAGTTTATTCTGTCTCATGGAAAAAAAACAAAGACACAGAGGAAGTTGTGTAAAAGATTTGTGGTTATTCTAAGAGCAGTTATAGGATAACTGTGATTGTTTTTCTCTTGCAGACATTGACACATAACAAAGAGGTGGTTGCAAAAGTGACTCAGTTGTTTACAACAACACAAACACACCTACACGTTGAGTCAGCGCCACAACAACACACCAAAAGTGCACGATTGTTTTCCAGATCGGATATATTTCACAGCTTGTGGGTCAGTGGACTAAACAGCTGTGTTCAATTCGTACCAGTCATTCCTCGGACGCGTTCTAACTCGCTGCGATGGAATGCGCCGCGGCATCCACCCCTCCGCTACGCAAAGTGCGCAGCGACGTCGGGGTGGAGCTGCGCTGTTTACGGAGAAACTTCCACATCCTGTATTCACCAGAATCCGCAACGACGTGCGCGTCCGCCAATCAGCTTCGGGGAACTCCCTGGCTCGACCAATCAGAAGTTCGCAAACCCGGGACTTGAGCGCCTGTGTGTATGTGTGAGTCTAGCTCGTCCGGGAACGGCACCGCTCAAACAGTTGAGTGAAAAATCTCTACACAACAGCCACAAATTTGTGTGTTTAACGACTCCACAGCTGCTGGTTCTCACGGTGAGTGAAGCGTGTTCGGTAGTGTTCGTGAAGTGAGAAGGGACAGCGACACGTTTAAAATCGGGCCGTTCCTTCGAGATAAGAGGCGATTACAAGTTACTTCCTGCTCCGACAAGGCCGACATCCCGACTCACCCTTACTCAGCCCAGCGCCTTTATAAACCTGTTTAATGACGTATACACTTTAAAATAAAATTAAGTTCACGTTATATCCGTATACGTTAAACTTATGTGTGCGAAACTTGAGTCAGTACGTCGTCTTTAATGTCCCACAAACACACACACACACACATACTGTACTGTTCTGTGCTGTATTACAACATGGTCGAGTGTCCATGAAGGAATGAATAAGGCTGCTTGTGATTGTGTGATCCAGTGTAAACAAACCCACAAACTGTGAGACACTTGTATCATGACTTTGCCCTTTATTTTTTCATTTACCATGAAAAAAACGTAAAAATAAAGAAATAAATAAGCACATTGGGGTGGTATCACAGTTACAGTTAGTGCTGACAATGTGTGTTCACATTCCATATGGCACTGAAGTCACTGCTTTTTGGTGGAGAGCTGACACAATGTGGTTTGCCCAGTAATTATTCAAATATTGACTCTAACTTTAGCAGAATGGTTCAGACGTATTACTCAACTCAAGTTATTTTTTTCCTTCTCTGTGATTTTCCTGTTTTGTTCACATGAAAGCTCCAGTTTTGCTTCTGCTTTAAGTCGGCTGGCTCCGTGTTGGTGTGTCACATGATAATGTGACTTATTTTAGGGCTATCATGTAAAGATTATTTTCGTAATCAAGTCTGTCGTCTATTTTTTTATATATATATATACTGTATATATATATATATATATATATATATACAGTATATATATATATAACTCAAATGTTCATTTCACATTGATTGCCTTAATGAATCATATCAAATTATGTTAATCTAATCCCTATTTAAGCACTACATTTGCATGCATGACACACGTGGCTTTACATCAGCTTTACATGTGGCTTTACATTCTCAATGTTTTTTTCTATATCTGTGTCTATATTGACTCACTTTCTCTTTCCCCTCAGGGTTGGGGAGCCCCCCACCCACCCGGCACGCCCCCACCATGCCTTTGGTGACGAGGAATATAGAGCCGCGGCATTTGTGCCGTCAGACCATCCCCAACAAAATCCGCAGTGAGCTGGAATGTGTCACCAATATCAGCCTGGCCAACATCATCCGCCAGCTCGGCAGCCTCAGTGAGTGGTTCATAACACGTGGAAGATGTGCTTCACATTGGCATTAGTTAGGCTTCTATGTTGTTCTGAATAATGAATGTGTATCATATGTGTGCAAATCATAAACCTGTGTGTGTGTGTGTGTTTGTAGGTAAGTATGCAGAGGATGTGTTTGGTGAGCTGTTTGTGCAGGCCGGAGCGTTTGCCATCCGAGTAAATACACTGGGAGAACGAGTGGACCGTCTGCAGGTCAAGGTCACACAGCTGGACCCCAAGGAGGAGGAGGGTGAGCGATCCCACGTGTTACAGTTATTTGGTATATATCGCTTTGAATGCATTTTAACATAATAAATATTCATAATATCTATTTTTTTTCCTGTTCCAGTCTCTCTCCAGGCCATCACCACCCGCAAGGCCTTCCGCAGCAGCGGGACCCAGGATCAGCAGCTGTTCACCAGGCCGTCTTTGCCAATGCCTGTACAGGACACCTACACGGTCTGTGATCCGCCTCCACCGCTCAACTACCTCAGCCAATTCCGGTAGGACTCGGCATTCACACCAACACGCACACGCTTTCTCAGTTCATATTTAGTTTCTGAGGCATAATGTGGCAGGTGTTGAAAGCTCCCGTGAATGCTCACGAGGAAAAACATAACCATGCATATTTAAAACTCACCTCTCTCTGATGCATAGTCTCTTAAACCAGACAAGGTTCTTGTGTTTGTCTTTATGAAACCCATGGAAATCCAGCATGGAATGTTGCAGAATAACAATATTTGTGATCTCAGACATTTACTGACATGTTGGGCACATGTAGGCTGCTCTGTTTTTCTACTGTTGATTACATTTACATCTGGTGTAAAAAAAAATAAAAAAAAAATGAGAATGCTGAATGTTAAATGCAAATGGGATCATCACCCCACTTGCAAGTAGAAATCAAATTTAGGAAATCTGAGTTGCCGTGAAAAGGCTCTGCAGGAAAAACAATTACGATACGCATCACAACCCAAGTGACTTGACATTCTCGGGGTACATTATGCGCAGGGCCTGACATTACAATCTGAAGTATGGTTAATTAGAAACCAGAACAGAGTGGAGGATAAAGTATCGGTAACCACAGCGGTGGCATCAGTGATGAAGAGTGAGTGCGTGAGCTTGTCCAATTAGATTCTCTCTTTGACTTGATTGCGTGCGTGCGTGCGTGCGTGCGTGTGTGTGTGAGAATGACAGTTCTGGCATTCACACACAGTTCTGCGAATGTGACCGAGTAAAAGTAAAGGTCTCTGAGCTGAAAAGGGAAGTGCACGACACATAAGGCAGATAAACATCTGCCCTCGGACGCATTTAGTGTCATTCACGCCTGGGCCCCGAAGATGAACATGAAGTGTAACTCAGACCTAATTAAAATGGCTGTGACTTGGTTATGTGCAGGGATGATGGGAAGGAGGCCTTGAAGTTCTACACCGATCCCTCCTACTTCTTCGACCTGTGGAAGGAGAAGATGCTGCAGGACACCAAGGACATCATGAAGGAGAGACGCAAGCACAGAGTGAGACGCTCGAACGCGCTCCTACACGTTCACAAGCATGACATAATGAGTCCAAACATGTCGACACGTGAAGTAAAAAAAAAAGGGTATTTGGATCCATCGTCTCTCCTGTTTTCTCTCTTGTGTAGAAGGAGAAGAAAGACCATGTGAACCAACGCACTCTCAACCCCAGGAAGATCAAGACCCGGAAGGATGAATGGGAACGCCGCAAGATGGGAGAGGAGTTTGTGACGCCAAAGAATGATTTGATGTAAGTGAAGAAATGAACTGCAGTGAGTTAAAGTCCCCCGAGTTAATGTGGAGTGCACTGGTGCAGATCTGCGGCCACGAACAGACCCCAGAGGCTTTTCATTTCATTTCAGGAATAACTTTGAAATTAATGACTTCCTTTTTTGAGGATTTTTTTCTTCTTCTCGTTAACACGGTAGAAGTACAGATTCCCCCTTTTCTTATCATCCAATCTGTGCACCGGGGTATGGGCGGAATGTCCTGTCCAAAAATGTTCTCAGGGGGTTGGGTGTAGAGTACACAAATGTGAGTCCTGTAACGGTTTACCGTCAGTTATTTTTTATTTTTTTAATTAAACGTGAAGAAAATGTACAGATATAAATGAGAGTTTATTTAGAATCAGTGCTTTTCTCTTATGTATATTTATTTATTTTATATTTAAGTGTGATTTATTTGTTATGCCATGTCATTTTCTGTCTTGTTTTGAAGTCAGGTTTAATGAGGGGGGGAAAAAAAAAAGTCACCGTGCGTGTCACTGTCACTTTTCATGTCTGCTGTTTTAAAAACCTATTGTGTCACTTCCTCTCAAATAGTTTAATAAAAAAAAATGTATCTTCCTGAGGAAACGTGACCCACAAACTGCCAATTTAGGTTGTAAATGCCAGGTGCTGTGTGTCACTGTTTGTATGGTATGCGGCTGCATTTTCGCTTTCAGATTTTATTTCTGGCAGATATTGATGTGTTGAATTTTTCTTTTCTTTTTCCCAGGAACTCCTCGGAGGGTCTGAACGGCAGCATCGGATCTGGAGAAGGCTTCACCTCTGATGGCCTGGAGATGAGCACCGGCTCCTACGCCTATGATCCCGGCTCCCCTTTTCCGGGGCCCGATGACGTGCTGCCTCCTCCACCTCCAGACATGTCGTAAGCGCCTCCGTGCATTTTAGACCTACACATAACGCCAACTTCCTGCCATTCTGTGCAGCTGCACGGCACGCGCATACACGTCCTCCTCAGGTTATATGGTGATATGAAAAAGTGTAATTCTGGGAAATGAATGTTTTATTATCTTTTTCTCTAACTTCAGGTACAATGATGGACAGTATGGCGGCTCCACTCAGAAGCGCGTCAGTGTGCTGAGTCCCAGCCACCCGCCTCCTGCTCCCCCCATGGCCTCCTCCCCGCCCAACTCCCGCCCCAACCTTGCTCCTCCCCCCGCACCTCCTCCCCCTCCTCCTCCCTCTGGTTTTGGGGCTCCACCGCCTCCCCCTGGCTTCGACAGCCCACCTCCACCTCCTCCCCTCTCCTCATCCCCCAACGCCTATCCCTCCCCACCTGCTCCGCCTCCTCCTCCAACTATGTCCAATCTATCTCCTCCTCCTCCTCCTCCACCGCCCATGGCCGCAGGTGGTGGTCCTCCACCTCCTCCTCCACCACCTCCCCCTGGCCCTCCTCCCCCTCCATCCTTCAACTCTGCTCCCCCTCCTCCCTCCGGTGGTGGGGCGGCACCCAGTTCTGCTCCCAAACCGCAGCCAGAAGAAGAACCAGAAGGCGGCGCTCGCAGTGACCTGCTGCAGGCCATCAGACAAGGTATTTACAGTCCTCACTGCTGATTGGCTGAAAAATGGGAAAAATATATCTGTAAACATTTGGTATTATACTGTATAGTATTTTCATTTCATCCAACACTCTTCTTCTTCTTCTGTTGTTTATTTACATTCAGGTGCATTTCCTTCTGAAATGTGAGATTCCTGCCTTTAATAGTCAAATACGTCATCTTATAAATAGACAGCACTAGAGTATTTGTATTTAAGGGTTTTATTATGAACAAACCTTGATTTTACTTATTCGTAAAATGTTTGCATGCTGTCTAAAAGTTATTCAGGTCCTGTTTAAATCTGCTTCCTTAACTTTTGCTGACACATAACTGGGTTTCTTCAGAATGACCAAATTGCATGTTGGAGACTTTGTGCACGTTTGCCGGGGGATTTACTCATCCTAAACGTCTTAACATACTCTCTCTCTGTCTTTCAGGCTTCAACCTGCGGAAGGTGGAGGCTCAGCGGGAGCAGGAGAAGCGCGACCACTCTGGCAACGACGTGGCGGCCATCCTGTCCCGCCGTATCGCTGTGGAGTGCAGCGACAGCGAGGACGACTCTTCGGAGTTTGACGATGACGAGTGGTCCGATTGATCCTCACCCCCGCCCCCCCCCTTTATATCCCTCCTCAGCCATACAGCCACATCACAGTATCTCTATTCACATCACATTCTAAAGTACCAGTGGAACCGAGGTCCATGGTCTGTCTTTGCGAGCGAGCGAGAGAGAGAGAGCATGCGTGAGGATAATATGCATGTGACCTGTTACTAATCACATTCCTTAGCTCATTTACCTTTTTTTTTTTTTTTTTATCCCAAATGTTTTCGTCCCCGGTTTGCCATTACTTCCACTGGATGATTGACCGCTAACGTTGTGAGATTGTTTTTGGATGTGATGCACGTGTCCCTGCTGAGTGTGTGCGTAAACACAACACCTCTTCCCGTATTTAGTGTCTCTTTCAGAATCGGGGCCAAGTGCCTGATTTTATTGGCTTTAGTATATCATTACAGAGAATAATAGAGAGGGAGTATACACACACAAACACACACACACACACACACACACACACACACACACACACTCATGCAGGCAACCTTGTCTATACGCAGTATTTGTGGATATACACAAGTTGGTAACTGTAGAGCCCTGTTTATGTTTCATATTGAGTCTACGAAAGGTAGAAATGCAATCCGCCTAAGACTTTCCCTCTCCTCATTTTTATATATTTTTGTTGTTGCTGTATGTGGTTGTCATGGGAACAATAGACTTGTGGATGAAACACGGTTGTGTTCATGAACGGATGATTCAGTGTGACCGTGGAAGTGTTTGGCTCATGTCAGACAGCCTGTGATGTTTGCGGAGCATCGCCACACTTGAACATATGCAGAAAATATTTAAACTCCGCTGCATATTTCTTCCTGACTTTTTTTTTCCCCCAATTGCTTTCGTCCCGCTGCCTGATTTGCCTGACTGATGTCAAGTGTGGACCACTTTTTTTCTTTTATTATTATTATTTTTTTCTCTCTCCAAGTGCCTTTTTTATTAAGTATGCCTGCGTAAAGCACAATCACACCACATGCTTAACCAAAGTCCTGCCTTAAATTCAATAAATAAATATATTACAGCGACATATTAGACTCTCTCTTTGTGGGAATGTTTGAATTGTCTGGATGCTGTTTTTTTTTTATGTTAGATATTAATTTCCCACGAATACCGAGCACCGGCCAGCCTTGGCCTCCTGCTTTATCCATGAATCATTCTCCTTTAATGTTGGTGTTGCTGACTATGTGGGGAGTGTGAGAATAAATAGACTCGGTAGAGGTTAAACAAATGAGTAAGAGGAGAGAAAATCCTGTTTGTGATTATGTAAGAGGGATTGGCATCCTCGCACCAAGGCCGCTTTGTGGATTTTAAAAAGGACGCAGTGGGTGCAGAGTTATGGTAATAACATTGAAGACTGTTTGATCCACCAAAATAATTCAGGATACAGGAATAGAAAAGCGGCAGCCTGTCCATAATTAGAGTTAGAGTGAAAGAGAGAGAGGTTGGGTGAATAGAAGAGGTCTGACATCATGATGTAGGAAAAAAAAATGACATTTTTTTTATTCATCAGTATAAAATATTCATCTCAAAAAAGATTGTGCAACATGAACATATGGTCAGTACCTTTCAAAGTGCCTATAACAGCATGTGCAAAATAGAATCTCAAAAGACCTAGAACACTCTTGTTTTCTAGACATTCAAGTAAATAAACGTGAGCTTTGGCTCTCATCTTATTACACTGGGATAGGCTTCCATTTTAAAACCCATCTCATATTTTTTCGTCTTAAAGTGCCGATTTGGTCTTTAAACCCACCAACTTTTTTTTTTTTTTTTTATTTTTTATGAGTGGGAGTTGCACACCCACAACATCCCTGTGATTGTTTGAAGCTACAATTTGACCGTGGATCACGAGGCACCATGTACACACACACCAGACAGTACGTTTTATCTTTGTGGACAGTCCAGTACATTCTGATCCGCAGGAGGACGTCTGCTCTCAGAAACGTTCTGCATGTGTATGTGGGAGTGTGTGTGTGTGTGTGTTTATGTTCTGGATCACTGTGATAGTCAATGCAGCCATGTGTGTGTTTGTGTGTGTGTGTGTGTGTGTGTTCATGTTCTGGATCAGGATGATAGTCAATGCTGCCGTGTGTGTGTGTGTTTGTGTGTGTTTCTTGGCACACCATCAGTAATAAGTCTGGCATAGATTGTGTGTTATTGCTGTGTGTGCAACTCTACACATCCACAGGGTAGTGTATGTTTGCGGCGCTGTGTGTGCACCGCTGTGGGCAGCAGGCCTGCAGCAGCACCTTGCGGATGTCTTTGTTCCTCAGACTGTAGAGGATGGGGTTGAGCAGGGAGCTGCCCGCTGCTGGCACTAAGGTGGCATAGGTGTAAAGAGGAGGGCTGGAGGCGTCTCCTAGCAACCCCCAAAGGGAGAAGGGCATCCAGCATCCCACAAACACGCTGAGGACCAGGATGAGGCGCGAGAAGCCCCGCCCACTGCTGTGCTTGCTTGCATATGACGAGTGGCTGTTGGGGAGGAAGTGCCTCTGGGTGGCGATGGCGTGGGCGTGTCTCCTCGCCACGCGGCAGATCCCGGCGTACAGCTGAAGTGTTACCATGACGACTACCAGGAAGCCGCCACACAGCAGCGAGAGATAAGTCCGCGTCAGAGGCTGCGCAACCGAGCACGAGTCCGGGTGGCCAAGACAGTTCCAGCCCATCGCTGGCCCCGCCCCAAACACACCTGCGCCAAACCAGACCAGCAGCAGCAGCAAGGCCGCCCTGCGACGCGATTGGCCGGAGCCGTAGGTGAGGGCGTGGCTCAGAGACAGGTAGCGGTCCAGGGCCACGCCCATGAGGCTGCAGAGCGACGCCGTCAGCGACGTGACGAGCAGGCCGCAGGTGAGCAGCTCGGACCAATCACTGGGCTCCACACAGAACAGAAAGAGGAAGTGCAAGATGAGGGCCACGCCCGCCAGGAGATCAGCCAATCCGAGGCTCGCCAGCAGCAGGAACACCGGCGCGCGAAGAGATGGAGTGGCCAAGATGGTGGTGACCACAACCGCGTTCTCCGCCGCGATCAGGGTCCCGGAGACGCACAGGGCCACGCCCCACACCGTGAGGGCCGGGACCTCGTGCTTGGTCGTGTCCTCCAGCTGGTCCACTGCGCCTGAGGACTCATCCCAGCCCAGGTCAGAGGTGTTCAGGGTCATAGCTGGTCAGCACAAACACAACCTGAGAGAGGGAAACACAATGGACATCAGGTCAGTAATGAGTCTCCATGTGTCCACCACACATCCTGTCCACAGGCTGTGGTTCAACCTGTCAGGCTACTGAAGGCCGGATATTGTGGCATTTTTTATTTATTATGTACTTTATTCTCAGCGGATGTTTCCTTAGCCTTTTGATTTTTTGACGTTGTATAAACCCTGCAAGCTTTTTTTTTTAATCTGAATTCTAAAAATAGACGTGTTTGGCGAATAGGGCTCCGTTGTATTTACAGCCTTAATAATTTATATCCTATGCACATCCTGTAGTTGGATGAAACGTCATTAGGAAGACATACATCGGAGTGCAGAACCAATATCCTGTTTGAAACCAACAGGATATTGGTTCTGCACTCCGCTATTTTCTAGCTATTTTGATATTGATCCACTCGCATCATTCGTCTTCAGGCCATTACTGAGCTCACATTCAGTTTTATCTCCACACACATATTTTCTTACAGTGGCCGCCTGGTGGGATTTTTTTTCTGACGTCACACACTGATGTCTTGCGGGAAGTCACGCAGAGTTAATCAATATGACGAGGGCAGCGTAGAGTTACACAAACATTAATGTTTTTTCTTTTACCGTCCGCATCTCCCTGAACATCCGGACTCTCACACATTGCAAATTCCTCCTTCAGATTGTTGACTTAATGTATTTATTAAGGTCGCTACAGTCTGCGAATCCGCCGGTTACAAGGGTAATCCGGGGAGATTGATAATAACGTACGTTAGTTTTGGATTATTATTAGCAGTATTTTCTTCTCTCCTCGCATTTGTGTCCAACAGCTACAGATGCACCGCAGAGGATGCCCCCATTTAACACAAATAACCCACACAGACACATGCGCGCACACACACATTTTGCCAACATGAATTTTCCGCATTTGCATGGATTATTAATCTTACCTTATTATTGCGATGCCGCGATTCCTTTGAACCGACTCGTCCTGTAAATCCGATTGAAGGAGAGGAAGTGTTGCTGAGCCGCCGGCCGCCGGTTTAAATAGGACTCACACTCGCAGTGTCCCCCCGCATGTCTTTATCTTCACTCTCTCCGGGACGATAACTGGAGGCAGAATGGATGCTGCTGCGCGCGGACCCGTCCACAAGACAGTCGGCGTGACGTCAGTGACCGGGAGGTTCGCCCAATCAGGGGCCGGCGCTGAGGATGCAGGCGGAGGAGGGTGAGTGTGAGTTTGTGTGCGCGTGTGTATATGTGTGTGTGTGTGTAGTAATTTCATTCAGAAAAATGCGGCAGCTCAGTGGCCCCTCCCACTGCGGCCCCTCACCCGTGGTCCATGTTCCAAACAAGCATCATCAACCCCCCCCCCCCCCCCCCCCCCCCCCCCCCCCCCCCCCCCACACACACACACACACACACACACACATACACACGTTTCCTCAATCAGAGCAGGTCCTGATAGAATGGGGTTAGATGAGGGGATGTGATTTGGTGTGGGACATGTCTCAGAGAAGTCAGGACCAGCGCTGTCCATGGTGCTGAGACGCATCAGGATGACTCATAGAGAGAGAGACGTTCTGCAGCAAATCTGTGAGGCACGACAGACGAGAACCTCAAAATGTGATATTATTACCTCTTTGCATATCTAAAAATACGTCAAATGGCATGCACATACATGTGCAGAGAACAAAGACCAAAATGTAATAATTAGATTGTGTCCTTCGAAATCTTCACAATCAGTGTCAAAATGCAATCCTATCCTATAACACCTATCTGACACCATTTATTTTAAGCATTTGCCATTTAAAGTCCCATTATTTAAAACGTCAGGATGCAATGTGATGAGGTTTGTGTTTTGATGTGCTTTTTCAGACCAAATCCAGGGATTATTTGTCTTGCCTGTTGCCTTTTAAATGTGAGTGATATCACAGGCAGTGGTTTGATTTGAGGTAATGTAAGCATCAGTTTGTAGAAAGAGAAGCCCTTGGCCTCTTACTGTAGCAGGTGGGGGGGATTCGTGGCTTCCCCGGCCTGATAGGGAGCGTGGGCGCTGCAGGATCGGCGGAACATGGTCGCGCATATCAATGTGCTGAGGGGAACGTCGTCGAGCTCAAGCCATATTAGGACACGCTTCCTGCTGGTAAAGCCCGCTTACGTCACATAGAGAATCTGAAGAGCTGTAATTCACACTGTAGCGCTGCTTTTTCTTTTGATATGCGAATGCCATGTTACCACTAAAAATACATACCAAGGATTCCAGTTATTGGAATAATATAAGGATATATAATATATATATATGGACTGCTGTGACATGTTAAAATAATAGAACACTCCATATTGTGATGAATTTGTATGATTTGACACGTTTTTTAAAATTATTATTTACTTAGATCATAGAAAAAAAGCTATTGTGCATGAATTAGTGTTATGTGGCATTAACAACTCGTCTGTAGCGGGTGTATTATTTTTTGCCAATGCGTGGGAGGTGATCGTGTCGGACCGGACTGCAGAATATCCCCTTTGTTTAATATATATTTAATTCCACCGACGCACAACTCGAACTGCGCAGCTCTACCCAGACTATGTGTGAGAGAACGGGCGGTGGGAGGAGTGGGAGTGCCTGTGAGACGCGGCGGTGTGATGGCAGGAGGCGGTGGTGGTGGAAATCACTGCAACAGACGAAATGTGTGTCGTGACGCTTGGAATTAAAGAAACACCCTGATCATTTACTCACTGTTCTACATGTTTTGTGTACAGGGGGCATAGCTCCGGGGGGGTTTGCGAACCCATGTCTTGGGTGTACTCATCTCCACACAACACATTCTCAAACTGTCTACTGTCAATCTACGTCATCACAGTCGGTGACAGTGACACATTTGAGGTGATGAGATTACTGTACCGGTCCCACATGGCTTCTAACCACCTCTATGCCTAAAAAATGGAAGAAAAATACCTTTGGGGGCAGGGAAAAAAAAAAAGTGTTTTGTGTGTGTGTGTGTGTGTGTGTGTGTGGGTGTGTGTGTGGGTGTGACTTTGCTATCATTTTGCCCCCATCCACAAACACAGAGAATCCAGCCACCAGGGCGGTGATGACATGCTTTAGCTTCACTTTTGGGAGCGGGGATGTCATCCATCTTTCTCTGCATTGTATATCAATACGTACATGGAGTCTGGAGGCCTGGATATGCAACATTTCTAAGCTATTAGAAGGATGGGTATTCATATTTGTGACTCGCGTGTTCATGCACTCCCGTTTCAACACCCGACATATTTTTAGTGCACACTCTTGCACTGACACAAACATTGTGCTGTTGTGAGGACACGCATGCACAAGTCCGTTCCGTTGCACTGCCCGCCGAGGTAAACCGGTGTCACTCCGTCCACCCCGGTGTGTGTTTCAGGAGCAAAGAGGTGGACCGGTGGGTTGCCAGGCAACCGAGTTTTGTTTGCCGCTCATGTTACACAGGTCTCCGTGTCTCCTGTCTTTTCCCCCTCTGTTGTCCTCTCATGTGCAACTGCTGGATACGGCTTTGAGGACTTACTGAAAACTTGTTTTTTTTTTGGTTCATACAAACGCAAACACAACGACATTTACCAGCTGTCACCTGCAGGTGCATTTTGTGATTGTCGGGATGCAGCCGTTGGTGTTGAAGGTTGTGTGCTCTGCAATTCTGCTCCTGGCAGCGGTGCGCTCCGCGTCCTCGCAGGCAGGTAAGGCTGCGTCCACATATTGAATCCTTTTTGTAGACTGTTTATGGCCGTTTTTTGTCGTAAATCTCTACTTGATTCCACCAGAGCCTGTTGCCAGTTTTTCCACCATGTATTTAATTATTATATTTCCTACTTATTCTCACCAGAAGTTGGTGAATGAGAATCTGAAATCTCCATTTTGGCACCACTCTTGTCTTTTGCCTACTCACTTTTGTTTTTACAGTCCAGTCCAGACCAGTGGGACGTCCCGCAGTAATTCAAATTTTTGGAAATGTGTCTGTGGGTCGATAATTGAGCCCGGGCCAGTCTCTTGGCGATCACTGACGCTTCCAATTGATTGCCAGTTTTTTTTATTTCTCCTCCTACAGATTGTTCACAGGCTGATTCATGTGACCTTTGCGTCGGAGACTCCATGCTCAACCTGACGGGCTGCGTCTGGAGGCTGTGTCCAAATGGTGACGCACACGCACACATACACCCCTGTGACCTCTGATTGTAATTCAATCATCGCAGCTACTGTAACATAAGCTTCCCTGGTTTGTGCAAGACGACTGAATTATTTACTATGCTAGGGACACACACATGACACACACACACACACATGCACAAAAATGTCTCCTCTTTTTTTATCAGCTAACGACACCGGCCTGTGTGTGACTGATGGGGGCGACTCAGCCGACAGCTCCATGAACTGTAGCTGGACCAGAGTTGCTGACTTGTGCTCAGGTAGTAGACACACACACACACACACACACACACACACACACACACACACACACACACACACACACACACACACACACACACACAGAAATCATCCCTCTGTGGTACCTCAGTGACTCTCATCTTCTTTTTCATGTTCCAGTTGTAGAGACGGTGGCTGTGGGAGGAGGGGAAGGTGACTCAGGTAAATTTTATCTGCTCACTCCATCATCTCACCCCCCCCCCCCTTTCTTTAATTTTTTTTTCTTTTGCGTCACACACTAATTATTCCCTCACGTCACACATTTATTATTCCCGTAAGGCCTGAGTGCTCTCCCATCAGTGCGCCCTTTAGACACGTCTCTCTTCCCCCCCCCCCATCCCACCCTGCATATATTGTCATTTTCCCCCATTAACACCATTAACCCATCCCACTCTGTGGTCTCCCTGCAGGTGATGGCAGTAACACGTCCCCAGATTTCTCCCAGGCCAAATTCGACATGTCCAGCTTCATCGGCGGCATCGTGCTGGTGCTGTGTCTGCAGGCCGGCGGCCTCCTCGCCATGCGCTTCCTCAAGTCCAAAGAGCAGAGCAGCTATGACCCCATGTGAGTATGTGCCTCTGTGTGTATTTGGCGTGACTGTATCAATTGAAGTGTGTGTGTGTGTGTGTGTGTGTGTGTGTGTGTGTGTGTGTGTGTGAGTTTGTGCAACAGCGGCCTCTCCTGGCAGGAGAGAACAACAGCATCCGCCAGAATGATTCAGCTTCAACATCTCTCTGGGTTGTGTTAATATTGTCATCACTAACTCTGTCTGTCTGTCCACATTCCCAAATCCTATCTTTGTGTCTGTCTGTCTTCACACACAGAGAGCAGCCACAGTAAAGTCAGGATGCGTGAAGGACAACCGGATGAGGACGTCACAGCAGTGACTCATCGACGTGTGACTTTTTCCATTCTTTTTTTTTTCTTCTTCTGAGCCCCTGTTCCTTTTTTCGGTTGTGGTCCTCTTAGATGTCAGGTGTGTGTGTGTGTGTGTGTGTGTGTGTATAAGAGTCTTTTTTTTGCTCTGGCTGCTGCATTGTGTGTCTGTGCATGTGTAAACGGTGTGTGACACCGGTGAGTGGTCATACAATCAGACAAATGAGACTCTGATTGTTTTGGGGATTTTCTGCATGATTTTAAAAACTCAATATAAATCTTCACTAAAACTAATTGAATTGAATTTTCTACTATGCAAATGGTACCGGGTAGTTATGGGAAAGGCCGATTTAATCCCATGTAGGCATTTTTCAAGAACACTAAAATGGAACAAAACGAGACTCATCCATAGAGCCCAAATTATATAATGTATTTATCTTACGTATGCATTTTATACATTATCACCATACATTATTTAACCATTATTTATCACATACGACCTACTCAATTTAGCGGAGCTTTAAACTTCAAACTTCCATTATGGCTCCGACACTCTGCTGCTTTGCGTGCGTGTGTTCTTGGATTGTGAGGAGCTCAGTCCTTTTTTACGACACTCATTTTCATGGAGATTTATTCTTTTTTTTTTCTTTTTAATATGACATACATATCGATTTTAGTCAAAGGGACATGATGGGACCCTGTTATTTATGTTAATACTGGTTGGTTTGGTGATAAGGAAAAGTTTGGATTTTATTGTGATGCCATGACAATTAATAAATAACCAAACTGGCAGTCAGATTCTCCCCGTGTGTGTGTATGTGTGTGTTTGTGTGTGTGGGTGTCGTTGATCACTGTATGTGTTAAGAGCATATTTGCCCGAAGCGGAGTGAGTGAACAGATTCGACTGCAAAGCGCGTGCAACCACAGACCCCGTGCAGATGAGAACAACCTGGTTGTGTGTGGTGGTGTAGTGGTGTGTATCCCAGTGTGGAGGATGGAGGCCAGCGGGGTGCCGGGTTGTGTTTGTCTGAGCCAGAACCCGCAGGCTTCAATAAGCCCACACAAAACATTTTCCCAATTGGACGGACTGTGGCTGTTGTCCAAGTCTGTTGACAAAAGACAGGACTGAATACAGAAGGAGTTTTTTTTTTTTTCCACCCTCACCATCCCCCTACACACACAAACACACGCACACACAAACGCACACAAACACAGTTCCAGTGAGAGTAAGGAAAAGTCACACATGCACACACACACACATTACAACACTGGCAGGTTGAAGCTGTGTTTGTATATGTGAGTGTGTGTGTGTGTGTGTCTGGGGCCAAGTGTGTGTTTAGCAGGTGTGGACAGCCATAAGAAGAAAATGACCCACCTCCACCCAGCAGTTGGTGGTAAAACATCCGTGTGTGCGAGTCACAAAGTCAAACACACCATATCAATCTGACAGACACGCACGCACGCACGCACAAACACATACACCCACGTACACTCTCTATCTGTTTTGTGTGTTTTCGTGCAGACTCTAGAGGGCGTGTTTACTTCACACAGAAACACCCACACGTTTACACACACACACACACACACACAATTACACACGGTCAAACATCCACAGCGCTCAGGGAAACTTTTCACCAAACTTTTCCACAGACGGAAGCGGCGGCCCAAGTCATGAAAGGTAACAACGTTTCGTATCATGTTGTGAGTCTCTGTGTCTCTGCGTGTGTGTGTTGAATGTCGTGTGACGGTACAGCGTTTAAACTTTAATCGCAAAGACGACACAAGTGGCGACAGGTGTCACCGTCTCGCGCTGCTCGTGATGAAGGAAAGGCTCCTCGGGCCTATTTTCTCTTTAGAGAGACTTTATATTACTAATGACAACCCGAGACCGGAGTTATTTGTAAATATATATATATATTCCAACAAAATGTCGTACATTCGTAGTTATTGTGTGTTAATAAATGAAAGCCTTTGTTTGAGAAATTCAGCAGCTTCTCGGTTTAATTGAAAAGGCGGTAGAATACATGATTGAATTACTTTGCATTGTCTTGTCACAGTGGGTTAATTGTGTTTTTATTTTGCGTTGTACAGTTGTCGTTTTGTCAGAGCAGTAACGCACAGTGTGTGTGTGTGTGTGTTGGATCCTGTTTGCCAAACTCCTCACAGCCCGGACAGCAGCACCGCTCTGCGCATGCGTTAATTACACCGCGGTAACTATCCTGGAGGCACACATACATGAACACACACACTTTTAAACACATAAGATGTGTTATTGTGTAGTGGGGGTTAGTTTATTGCATATTATATTTAAAACCCGCACATTTTTAATTGGATTATTTCCTGAGGAAAACATTTGCACTTTTCAGGCCTCCAGATGGATTTAAATGACACAAAAAAAGGAAAAAGAAGACTCCTGAGTGTAATTCACAGCTCAGTGACACGTGCAACATGTGGGGGGGTATGAGATGGTGCGTCATTGTGTTGTACAACACATTGTATGAGAAAAAGATACATTATTAAGGGTTATTATAATTCAAATCCCAATATTACACCAAACTCAATTTACATCCTGATATATATATATATATATATATATATATATATATATATATATATATGTAATGTTTTTTCACAAGTTATTATGTATGCACACCATTAAATAGTACCAAGGGGAAGCAAGTGTAATGAGAGATTAGTAGTTTCCACCTGTTTGTTTTAGGATTGTGTGTCTTTGTGTGTTGTCTCTCAGGGATGGAGGGGGACAGGGTTGATTCTTCTCTGGACCTGGGCCACCTCACCGACCAGGAGCAGTCGCTCATCCTCCAGGTCTTGGAGCGGGACTTGGATTTGCGTCGTCGTGATGAAGGACGCGTAAGGTCAGAGGTGATGTTTGAAGTGTTTATTCTTTTAGGGGCCACTTTATTACAGTGTCCAGGAATGAACACTAATGTACAACATTTTGATTCTTTTTTTCTTTTGAGTAATATGTAAAATTGACGCGCTTTTTACATGCCGACTCGTTCCCATGACAACAGTGACTTCTGTGATTATTTTTCTGTTGAACTTTGCCCCCACCACCCCCTGCCCCCTGCCCGTCTGCTGCAGGACCCTCCAGCAGACGGAGACGGACCCCGCTCGTCTGCGCACCCTCTCGGGCACGTGGTTCAGCGAGGAGCGCAGCAAACGCCACCGCAGCCTGACGTCGGGCTGCGAGCTCGTCCACGCCACCATACGCCACAGGAAGACAAAGAGCCGAGGTCAGTGATCAGGCCATTCAGGGTTAATGTCACTGCACCCGTGTCATCAGGGATATCCCAGTGATTGGTGGTCTGATTGTTGCCTTGGTAACAGATGTATCCCTGAGGGGACTGTTTGATGTAGAGGGATCCACAACACTCAACGACAACTCACCCGAGACAGAGAGTAGACTGAAGGGGAACAAGGAGGAGGAGGAGGAGGAGTATGGAGGGTCGGTGACAGAGAGAAAAAAAAAATCTTCTAATAGGACTTGTGCGTTTCCTGCATTTCATCTTTTTTTGTGTGAATTTGTGTTTTCAGGAGTCAGGGGAATTTGAAACCTAGAACAAAAAGTGCTCTAGCACAGGTGTGTATGGAATCATATATATATATTTTTTTCTGTTTTCTATAAAATCATCTATATAGTAATAAATCCTCTTTATCTGTAGGATCTGCAGCATAGAACTGGTTCCTCGTCATCCAAAGGTATTAAAGCTTCTATCTCACCATCCCTCTACCTATTTATCCTATTTCACTTTGTGCTAATATGAACTCATCGTTGTGTGTAGAGAGAAGTACAGCCTACTCAGAGGAAACTTTGGTAATTATAACACACACACACACACACACACTCTTTCTCACAAATGATCAACTAATAAATACTTCTAGAGCTTCTAGCTAGACAGTCGATAATGCAAATTATATCGATGTATAAATCAATTGCTTATTTGCTTAGTAGTGACGTCATATCTGAGAATTGTGTGTGTCTGTGTGTGTCTGTTTGTGCGTTCAGGATGATTTTGACTGTTGCAACGGGGACACTGACTCTCTGAGCAGCTGCCTGACGGAGCCAGACCCGTCTTCTCTGAAAACCAGCAGCTCCACAAGCAGCCTTCATTCAGCCTACACGGTATGTGCACACACACACACACACACACAGACACACACAGAGACACACACGCACGCACACACCCCTGCGTGCACGTGCGTTTGATTAATCGCCCATCCAGCGACGCAACGATGACTCAGCTATGGACAATGACGTAGGAACCAATCGTGTGTGTGTGTGTGTGTGTGTGCGTGCGCGTTTGTGCGTGTGCACGTGTTGTAGCTCAGTGGGAGCATGATGAGTCTGTTCAGCTCAGGAGATTTTGGAATGGTGGAGGTGAGGGGCCGTATCCAGTTCTCATTGGCTTACGAGAACCAGAAGGAGGAGCTGCAAGTCAAAGTGCACCGCTGCGAGGAAATCGCTTCTGCGCGCAAGAACCGCTCCGACCCGTGAGTCACGCCGCGTGCGTGCGCAAGTGAAGGCGCAAATAATCATTTCCCAAATCACAAAAGTCAGACAATGTCAGCGTGCGCCTTTTCCTCCGCAGATATGTGAAAAGCTATCTCTTGCCGGACAAGTCGAGCCACAGCAAGAAGAAGACTTGCGTGAAGAAGAAGACGCTCAATCCGGTTTATGATCAGACTCTCCGCGTGAGTTATTATTATTATGACATCACGTGGCATCGCCATCCATGCGTCATTTGCCCTGCAGCTCTGTGTCCTGCAACATGCAGTTTAGAAGAATGAATAACAAGGTTTTCAAAGTCCGCCCCCGCTGGCTTGACCTTTGACGTTTCTCCCTTGAGCCTTTACCCCGCTCCTCTCTCTTTTTCGGAGCTATAATGCTCGCCATGTTTTGTCGTGTGCTCTCAGTACAAAGTGAGGATCGGGGAGCTGCGGAGTCGGACCCTGAACCTGTCGGTGTGGCACACCGAGCCCCTGGGGAGGAACCTGTTCCTGGGGGAGGTGGAGGTGCCCCTGGGCCTGTGGGACTGGACCTGCACTCAGCCACAGTGGCAGCACCTGCAGCCGCGGGTAAACCACCAACACCACCTGGAGATATTAAAGGACTCGCATGCAAATGACCCCCCCCCCCCCCCCTGTTGCTTTTACATGACATTTTTCCCAGACTAATATTTACTTGGAGAATGTGACGTCTGCGTCTGCATTTCCTTAGGACCCAGCAGCACTTTAGGCAGCTTTGTGGGGAACAAGGAGGATTTCCTTTTGTGTCCAAGAGTGCTGAGGGGGAGACGGGCTGTGAATATCAAATAAGGTTTCTTTTTTATGTAACTCTCCTCCTCCTCCTCCTCCTTCTTTTTCTTCTCTACTGCGTTTTCTTCCTTTCTCTCCCAGGTTTATTTAAATCCAGAGTCCATTAGCAGTCGTGGCTTCATCATCCTCTCCATTAAATTCATCCCAGACGGATCCGAGGGTGAGCAGGACACAGGATACATCACGGATGCACGTAATGTGCCGCCTCACTACCACAATCACCTGCTACACTATGTGTGACATATTTTTTGTTGTGCGTGTGTTTGGTGTACGAAGGTAATGGTCTGCCACTGACGGGGGAACTTTACATCTGGCTTCGGGAGGCTCAGGGTCTTCTGTCCAACAAAGGCGGCGCAATAGACTCCTTCGTTAGAAGGTGCGTCAGCTCTGCATCATATTTTCCAATATTTTAGGTCAATGTGGACACATTTCTTTATTTGTGCAAACATTAAATATGACTTGCTCCAACAAGTATGTTAGCTTAAGGATCTATTTTGTATCTGCTCCACTAATCTCCTAAATGTCAATATTAAAATGAATCCTAGTTCATTCTGATCGCTTTTTTTTTACCCTCCAGCTACATCCTCCCAGATGCCAGTAGACAAAGTGGTCAGAAGACACGCGTGATTAAACGCTCCATCAGCCCGACCTACAACCACACCATGGTGTACGACGGCTTCCACACCACCGACCTGAGGGAGGCGTGTGCCGAGCTGACGGTGTGGCAGCGAGAAGGCCTGAGGAGACACGTCCTGGGAGGGATTCGTCTGAGCTGTGGCGCTGGTGAGAAACATCATACATACGGCCCGCAGGCCAAAAACCAGGCTGGGCAGGGAAGTCCAATCTGGCCCGCGTGGGGAAAAAAAATCATTTGTTGGGGTTTTTCATAAGATGTTAAAGTTAGTCACGCGCAGAAGGTTCTTCCTGCTCCGGAAGAAAACCTGTCTCTCTATGACATGCGTGTTCTACTCGGTTCTGCCATATCGGTGTAGAGACGCTGTTTCAGTTCAGTACTCCACATTTCACATTGCTTTGCATTTTCTTCTGTTGGTATTTGAGGCATTTCAGATGGTCGCGTTAATAGAGCGAGGTTATTGCTAGGTTAGGAGAGTTTCTGGTGCACATCCTGTGCTGGGTTGTTAGTTGTCATTAAGAACAGCTTCTTTCCTCAGTTTGTGGGTTAAAGAAAACGTTTTCTGCACTAATGTCTTTCTCACATAAATAATAAATGGTGTCTTGTTTGTCTTTTTGACCACAGGTCTGAGTTACGGTGAAGCCGTCAGCTGGATGGACTCCACTGAACAGGAAGTCGCCGTGTGGACCTCCATGATCGAAAACCCAAACCAGTGGATTGACACAACACTTCCAATCAGAACCAACCTCAACCTGCGGTCCGAGTGACTCACACACACACACACACCCACACTGATACACATTGTCTTATAATGGTTGGACTGAAAGAACATTCAGCACTAAAGGCCATTTAACCTCTCAGTCACAATGACACATTCATACACTTGTTTCTTTTTTCACACACACACACACACACACACACAAAAATGAGTCACTAGTGGTGCAATAATGTGAATTAATGGTATAGATGAGTTTTTAAACCAAATCTGTCTCCATTTCGAAAGTCTTTGTATTATAATTATAATTATAATTATAATTATTATTATTATGATTATTATTATGATGATTATTATTATTATTATTATTATTATTATTATTATTATTATTATTATTATTATTATTATTATTCCCCCTAGTCTGTCTAACCTGACAAGTGCATTTGTAATAGGGATTTATTATTGACTAATATTACTACATGAGTAGTAGGATTTTTTATTTTATTTTATTTTAACAACCTAGCCAAGATAGACCTATTTACAATAACTCTATTTGTATTTATTATGTAAGTTTTGCCTCACCTTCAATCACTGTCAGTTACCAGTATGTCAGAAAGGTGAGCCTGTTTCCTTCACCACTGTCACCTACTCTGATTCTTCTGCAGTTAAACGCATCAGCTGACTACCACCTTGTGGTCAGACTTTGTACATATTCTGTGTACTCGGGCCAAATTGCAGAGGGGAGAAAGCAAAGAATAACATCAAGAACAACAGAAGACAAATTCATGTAATTTGTTTTTCCAATAAAAAAAACAAAAAAACAACTCGTCATCAGTTTTTCATCTGTCTCCCATTATGTATTAGATGTAGGGAAAGCCATTCATCGGGATACCATTTATCATATAAGTCAGAACCTCCTGTCAAGCAGATGACAATCTGGGATTCATATCTGAAAAACTTTTTTCTTTAATTCATTTATTAAAAATGAACATTTTCGTGTTAAATCTCTGCAAGTCACATAATTAATTGTTTTACCTGACAAACAAAAACACTGCAGCGTTCACATGTTATTATTTATTCAACGTGACGGCATATGATAATAATACGAAAATCTCCACCAGAGGCCTGAAACTTAATGGGCACATTATTCAGGCTTGGGAGCCGGATGCGGATCATCGTCTCCCACACGGAGACTTTTTGAAACCAGGAAGTGTAAAGCTGCGCGGTTGCCTGGGCGACAGCATGTCAACATTTCCTCTGCCGGAGAGCTCGAGCCATTCCTGTCCGGTGTCCTCGTTCTTCGGGTAAAAAAATGTCTGAAATTTCTCCTATGAACCGGAAGGTGATTCAGAATGAGGCTGAATCCATCTCCAAGCACGTGGAACACTGTGAGTATGGGAGCCCCTCGTGGTCGACACGTTCAGCCGTGCGCTGCAGCTAATTAAAACGCAGACACGTGCAGCGCATGGCTGAACGTGTCTGCGTTTTAGTGAGCTTGAAGATACAAACGCTAAGTTACTATTATAAATATGATCCACACCCGCCTTTATTCCCGTGTCCCTAGTCAGTAAGATGGAGGTGGAGTGTCTCATCCGGCAATTCAACGAGCTCCTGCGGGAGTCAGCGGCCCCGGGGAGAGCAGCGACCGGCCTGGATCGAGGCGCGTTCAGGACCGTCCTCCACAACCTGTTCGGCCTGACCGACGACATGATCATGGACGGAGGTGGGAAAAGTATATATACATTTGAGGAGGACATGCTGTAATTTGACGTTTTTCCCCACCTCTCCCATATTTCTTTTGGCATTGCAGATGTTCCAATGCAAGTGTTTTTGAAATTTTGCTGACATAATGCTATAGTAAGGCATATTTTGTAATTTATTTTGAATTTTTGATGACATGCTATACTATGACGTTTATCATTTTTTCACTTTATTTTCGCACCTACCCTATTTTTAGGCCCTGCCGATGCTACTGTGCGACTTTCGACTGTTTTCAAATTTTTGACTTTTTTGACTTTTTGCCCGAACATAAGGCTAAAGTAAGGCGTTTTTGGTCCATTTTTGGAATTTTTCACGACATGCTATACTATAACGTTTTGACTTTTTTCACTTTATTTTCGCACCTACCCTATTTTTAAGCCCTGCTGATGCTACTGTGCGAGTTTCGAGTGTTTTAAAATTTTTGACTTTTTTGACTTTTTGGCCGAACATAAGGCTATAGTAAGGCGCTTTTTGGTCAATTTCTTTAATTTTTAGTCAATTTTTGGAATTTTTGACAACATGCTATACTATGACGTTTTGACTTTTTTTTCAATTTATTTTCGCACCTACCCTATCTTTAGGCCCTGCTGATGCTACTGTGCGAGTTTCGAGTGTTTTCACATTTTTGACTTTTTTGCCTTTTTGGCCGAACATAAGGCTATAGTAAGGCGTTTTTTGGTCCATTTCTTTAATTTTTGACGACATGCTATAC
>JAFBJU010002861.1:66794-108486 GCA_016785305.1 Colistium nudipinnis | reverse complement strand
AAAAAATCCCTTACTATAGGCTTACGTTCGGCCAAAAAGTGAAAAAAATCTAAATGCTCGAAACTCGCACAGGAGCATTGGCAGGGCCTAAAAATATGTTAGATGTGAAAATAAAGTGAAATAAGTGAATATTCATAGTATAGCATGTCGTCAAAAAATTTTAAAATTGACAAAAAATGCCTTACTATAGCCTTACATTCGGCCAAAAGTCAAAAAAACTAAACGCTCAAAACTTGCACAGGAGCATCAGCAAGGCCTAAAAATAGGGTCGATGCAAAAATAAAGTGTATGTAAGAGTATAGCATGTCGTCAAAAATTTTAAAAATTGACAAAAAATGCCTTACTATAGCCTTACATTCGGCCAAAAGTCAAAAAAACTAAACGCTCGAAACTCGCACAGGAGCATTGGCAGGGCCTAAAAATATGTTAGATGTGAAAATAAAGTGAAATAAGTGAATATTCATAGTACAGCATGTCGTAAAAAATTCAAAGAAATTGACAAAAAATCCCTTACTATAGCCTTACTTTTGGCAAAAAAAAGTTAAAAAAATCTAACCGCTCCAAACTCGCACAGTAGCATCGGCAGGGCCTAAAAATAGGGTAGATGCGAAAATAACGTGAAAATAAGTGAAAAAATCATAGTATCGCATGTCGTCAAAAATTTTACAAAAATGACAAAAAATTCCTTACTATAGCCTTACGTTCGGACAAAAAGTCAACATTTTCAAAACACTTGAAACTCACACAGAAGCATCGGCAGGGCCTAAAAATAGGGCAGATGCGAAAATAAAGTGAAAAAAGAGAAAAAAGCATAGTATAGCATGTCGTCAAAAAGTCAACAAAGATGCCTTTAATAGCCTTATGTTCGGCCAAAAAGTCAAAAAATTCTAACCGCTCCAAACTCGCACAGGAGCATCGGCAGGGCCTAAAAATAGGGTAGATGCAAAAATAACATGAAAATAAGTGAAAAAATCATAGTATCGCATGTCGTCAAAAATTTAAAAAATTGACAAAAAATGCCTTACTATAGCCTTACGTTCGGACAAAAAGTCAAAAATTTCAAAACACTCGAAACTCGCACAGGAGCATCGGCAGGGCCTAAAAATAGGGTAGATGCGTAAATAAGGTTAAATAAGTGAAAACGCCATAGTATAGCATGTCGTAAAAAAATCAAGAATTTGACCAGAAATCACCTTACTATAACCTTATGTCAGAGAAAAAGTCAAAAATTTCAAAACACTCGGAATTCGCACAGGAGGATCCTGATGGCCTAAAATGAGGGTAGATGCGAAAATAAAGTGAAAAAATGTATTACGTTCGGCCAAAAAGTAAAAAAATTCAATTGCCTAGCTTGCCTGCCCTTTTGTGACGCCTCTGCAAACACCAAATATAACTATAACTACGATAAATAAGTATACTAACAGAGTTGGTATATGATATAAGACTCTAACTTACAGATTTCCTGAAATCAATAATAGTGTGTATCCACATAAAAAGGATCATTCCCTTTAAATTGTATACTCGGGGGAGACTTTTCTTTCATCCTCTGTCTGTCTTCTTTTATAGACATTTGTATCATAAGTTTTGTTGTAAGTCACTGTCATACTGTATACAGTAGGTTTAACACAAGGTCAGATTTACTCTCCTTTTTTTCCGCGTTTGCAAACTTCTATTTGAACGTGTTAAAAGGTAAAACTTTTATTTAGACTATTACGACATGAAGGAGAAAATACGGTACATTTTGATGTGTACCTGAACCTGTACAGCTGAAATTATCAAAACAATTTCAGTAACATTAATACATTAATTCTGCCATTGAAACCAAACCAATATTATGTAATAATCAAATTTACATTTTCGTTAATATTGTGAAGCAACCCTCTCTAGCATTCAAAATATATCAAACAATGAATGGGTGTTTCAATTAGCGTTGGGATTAATAATTGATAGCAGATTCTTTTATCTACAGGCCACGATAGATTTGTCCATGATCTTATTTTGTTTCTCACAGCAAAGAAAGATGAATCAATAGAAACTAAAGGGGAAAGATGTTGAATATGTACACATTTTAAACGTATGGTCATTTGGAATATATGACAAAAGCTGCTTACATCGGCGTCCTGTCGTTTGGCATCATTTCCATGTCTTTGAACACTGAGAGGCAACAGTACCAGCTGCTCTCCAACTGCAACAGAGGGGACATTAACATTAAACATTTATATTATTGGGGACTGGCTGGACATGACAACAGGGAAATTAAGCTTAATACAGCAACTAAATAAGCAGCAACAACTACAATATATTCCTAAAGCAGATGTATGTTATCATCTATGTTGCAGTTTGTACAACAATAGTATAATATTCAGCATGTTTTAATGGCAGAAGATTGCACAAAAAAGTTGCATAAAAAGTATATAAACCAGAAACATAGTTATAAATCCTACACTGTCAAAATTCACCAGCAAACGACCATATCAGCTAAACTGATTCTGATGAGAAGAGACTTGTTTAAAAAAGATCATTATTTGCATGACTTCCATATTATACTTCTTTTTGACTTTGGTCGGGGAATTTTTGCCGGGCATGCGGATGCAAAGACAATGCTCCACTAATGAGCAGTGACATAAAGAGCCATTGGTCCATGTTGGGAGAGGATTGCCTGCATGTCAGGAGAACAATGGATCTGGGTGTCCTGCCACAAGAGCGGCGAGATCTTATCATAGCCTCACGGACAAAGCAAGCTAAATATAAGAATTGATCACTTTCAAAGACATATTCCAATATAGACATAGACCAAGCTGAATCATGAGAAATGTCTGATAAAACTAAAATATCCAGATAACGTTCATAGGGGCTGCATATAGATCAAAGCAATTCCCGTATATTGATGACATTGCTGGGGTGATCGGTGATGTTGTGGATGACATATTGAGCAAAATGCAAATGGGGGAGCTGGAGCGAAATATGACGCCGGTGTTAATAAACGGAACCGTGCTGCCATCGTGTGGCGTTGGACACAGGCTCTCTGCGCCTCGAACCAACTTCTGTGCTCCAGCACAACACAATGTGATGAAAGAAGGCCAACACTTTTGCACAGCAGTGATACCACCCATCTCTGTAAACCCCTCTATGCTGTGAAGATGATGTGGTAGTTGCTCGGACTGTTTATCTTCTTCTGTTCCGTGGTGCACGAAACGCAGAGAAAAAGGAAACACAGTGGCTGAAGGACTGTGAGTCAGGTTCCCAACACAGAGAGGCGCTGTGGCTTTCTCATGCAGTCACCCAACACAACCCTCAGTCTCATCCACAGGCTCTTTTTACGAACACCTTGTGATCCCATTTGACCGAACCTCCTGCGTGGTTCTGCCTTTAGTGTGAACTTGTTCTCTGACTTTTTTTTAGAAGAATGTTAAAATCCAGTGAAGCTCAATTCTTATGATCTGTGGCTGCATCAAGGCTAAGACTGACATAAATAACTCAAATGAATGTGTCATAATGACAGGCGTAACATTCGAGGGGAAAATTGCTAACCACAAACCGCATCTGAAAACTAATTTGCTGATGTGTACGACAATTACCCATATGTTAAAGTCATATTTGATCTTCTCTGGGCAATTGTGCTAAGGGCTGAATTACTCAGCCCGTGATGGCGATCGGACCTGCTGGGCCCTTGGGCTCGGCCACGGTGCCTTTTCTCTGATTCTCCTGCAGATACTTGGATGCAAAGTGTGTGCAGACAGACACACACACACACACAGCTGAGGGTGGACGCGGTGGGGAGTAGTCAGTGGTGCAGCCTTTACTCATTGGTCGCCTCAGACACAGCAGCTCTCCCCTCTCCCTCTCTCATAAATGCGCTCCCACCACCGACCGTAGCAGATAATCACAGACCACTGAGAGAGGGACACACCTTCCGCTGATTTTGCCACACTTTCACACGGGAATGCGTTTTGATTCACGAGAAGGGGTCATCACTCCGTGATTTGAGTCGTGTTTTTGCAGCCTGCAGCTTCGCAATATAGCATTTTTTTGTAATATATATATATATACATTTTTTTGGCGCACGGGTTACAGAGGCTGCTCCGCTTCAACTTGGAAATGACTGGGGTTTTTGAGAACCTAAATACCGATATGCATTCCAACCAGATTACCTCCGGCAGTTACCACAGCTTGCACAAATCGCAGGAGTCCCCGACTCTGCCAGTGTCCACGGCGACGGACAGCAGCTACTACAACAGCCAGCAGCCAGGCCACTGCGCCGGGCCTCCGTTCGGCCAGCTCGGCTCCTACCAGTACCATGGTGTCACCAACAGCACTGTGCCATATAACGCCAAGTCTTACGACCTTGGTTTCAACTCATCGTATGGCGCGTACAGCTCCTACGGCTCAAACCCCTCTCCAACTCCAGCAGATACCGGTAAGGAACCAATGAAATGCTCAATTACAATTACAAAAAAATAACAAGTTGGTTACTCTAAGATAATTGTTGTCTGGACAAAACAATATTTCTGCACGTGTCAAACAGGCAAACAGGCCTCGATAATATGCAATCTAATGTTAATCTATTTTGTGTAATATATTGTGTTATTTCTCGTCTACACTTTCAAAAAAATCAGGGCAAATCAAATTAATTATTTGTCCTATACTTATCTGCCAAACTGGTGCCAGAGAATATGCGTAACTGTCTGATTAAACCCGCGTCACATCACATCAACTGGGTTTTAATGTTCCTTCAGAGAAAGAGGAGAGTGAGCCAGAAATCCGGATGGTTAATGGAAAACCAAAGAAGGTCAGGAAACCTCGAACCATTTATTCCAGCTTCCAACTGGCTGCGCTTCAACGGAGGTTTCAAAAGACGCAGTATTTGGCTCTACCGGAACGGGCCGAGCTGGCAGCCTCCATGGGCCTTACGCAGACACAGGTGGGTGCATTTGAGACACGGGGTCACACACTGTCAAATGTCTAAAATGAAACCACATTCAAGCTGTCAAATTCCAATCAAATCCTGATATCTTTTTCATTTACAGGTGAAAATATGGTTCCAAAACCGTCGTTCCAAGTTCAAGAAGTTGTGGAAAAGTGGAGAAATCCCCCCGGAGCAACATGTTGCTTCCAGTGAATCCCCCCCCTGCACGTCTCCGCCAACTACTGTATGGGACTTTCCACAGACTCAAAGAATGAACAGTGTCAACTCCAGTTTACCTCAGAGCAGCAGCCCTCCCAACACGACTGCGCCCTCATCGTTTCTGGCAAACTACTCCTGGTACACGAACTCTGCCACGCATCTGCAGCCCCCTCTGGTCCAGCACCACCACAACTCCGCCATAAGCGCTGGGACGATATTCTGAAAATAACTACATCAATATAATACAACATCGGGTTTAAGTCGGACAATACTGGTGAGGAGAAAAAAAAGGCCAATACTTTCATTTCAAAGACCGCGCGTCTATATGTGTGTGCTCGCGCCATGCGCACCTTGGAGATATTGATGGAGTCAGACAGGTTTCACGGATATTTGGCCGTTTTGGCAAATGGTAGAAACATTTCTACAGTTATTTTTGTATTTATTTATTTTGTTTATGTCGAGGGATGAATGAACCACTATTACCCAAAGCAATCACAGCATGGGCGCGAGCCTACTTTTACGCGGACGTCACTTTTTTTGCCATTCCTGCAAAATAACATACACCATTAATCGCACAATGTAGCACAAGTTAACTGTATCGTGCCTTTTTCAATATGACCTCATTTTGTTGTGAGATTTAAAAAAAATAACTGCTTACCTTCATTCCTCATATCATTGTTTGATTTGAATATATTTGGGGGGTAAGTGTATGAATCCACGTTTGTAAATATTTTATCGCAGCTTTTTGATGACGCTTTGACTGTTTTCTATGCTATTGGTGCAAAATCCATTAACCACCGTAAGCTACTGATTGTCCTACCCTCTGATTTTATTGTACCACACCTAATTGTAATGTTGTCTTATTTATTTTAGCAGTGTTTCATATATGGTCAGCCGTTATTTAAATAAAAATGTTTTCTGTGCATATAGCCCATGCATCCATGTTCTTAATTCCAAAGGAAATGTTTCCTGCATGTGCATTTCTCCTTTCCTTTCCTAAAATACTTATATATTACGGTTGTAATAACAATATATGTTGGCGCGTGGATGGTATTTTTATTTCTATTTAAGACAGTCTCATTTCACAGCAATGTAGGTTGGCTAATTGGATTATTTTTCAAGCATTACATGGACTGATTTCATGTCATTGTCAATATTAATATGAGACAATGAATTCGGTAAAGTCACTCCTTTTTTGTTAAAGATTGCCACACACATGTTAGTGTAATTTAAAATAACCGAAATGTTACACTTACTAGTGTGTTGATAGCTCAGTGAAGATGTAAACCGGTAGCTGCTAACAACATAGCCTAGCATGTTAAGCTATCGCCTAGTTGAGTCACTCAGCAACTACGGGGAACTAGCGGTAAAATAACGTAATAAGCAGGAAGGTTGGGATTAAACCATGTACTCTAAAGGTTACACTGATTAAAGGCAATTTTAACATAGTAATATGTTTCTTGTAATTACGCCAAGTATGTCGGGACGATATCACAAGCGCGGACAAGCATAAGATAATTCCGCAGCTGTGTCGAGTTACATTTATTTCACCCGGTTCCGTCAGCAGATGATTAGCCCAGCCGGTGCTGAGGCCCGGAGGCCCGGGGATCAGGCAGCACGGCAACACGCCCTGGCATGCGAGAGAGGGGGGAAGACGAGGGTGGCCATGAATGATCCTCAGACTCAGTGGAGTCAGACGTTTTATGAAGTCAGCCTAACAAGAGAGACAGAGAGGGGAGCTGGGTCCAAGACAGCCCGCAGCTACAACATCATGGAAACATTTCTCACGTCTCTGATCTCTGAAGACGAGCACAGTGACCTACATTTCTGTT
The DNA here is from genome assembly GCA_016785305.1 of Colistium nudipinnis. Lineage (NCBI taxonomy): Eukaryota > Metazoa > Chordata > Actinopteri > Pleuronectiformes > Rhombosoleidae > Colistium > Colistium nudipinnis. Next base: position 101,529 of record JAFBJU010002861.1, on the reverse strand, counting down.
TATGTGGCTCCCAGAGCCTTAAGGCTGCGTGGAAAACACGGGCAGAGACCTATTACAGCAGGGGAAAAACACATTAATAGTATTCAACTTTATTAAGGATGGATGGATGGATGGATGGATGGGTGGGTGGGTGGGTGGGTGGTTGGATGGATGGATGGATGGATAGATAGATATGTAGGTACTCAAAGTATTTCCTTTGGACCACCATGAGTCAGAAAGTGGGATCGCTTACATGTATTTAGTATTTAATTAGGAGTTTAACATCTCTATGATGGAGCCTCCTCCCTGAGGCTGACAGCCTTAGATTCAAGGCATGCAGCAAGTCTGTTCTGCGCCATAAGACAACACTAGCCCTTCATGCATCCAGGTTTAAAGTGTTTATAGCTCACTGATATTGCAGAGTATTAAAGACATGAGTGCATGATGGCAGGCCAGTGTGATGACTGCACCATGGATTGACATGACACAATATGTGTATGGTTTTATCCAGTATCATTCATTTATGTTTGGTCCTGGCCCCAAGTTGTGAAGTGAACACCACACATTCCTAATTGACGCCGCAGCAAATTGTTTTAGAACATTTACTGAATTCCTCGAAAAAAAGGAAACAGTATTTGTAGGTGGTTTCATCATGAATAATCTGTTGCCTATGCTTTATTTTTATTTTTTGCATTTTTCTAGGCAATTTGTAAATGCCATACCCTCCTAATTTATACCCTGATCTGTAATGTCATCCACATTTGCTCCTGTTTGAGCATTCTGGCTTTCAAATCTGAAAGCCTGCAATTACTATGTAATTCTTCGCAATTTTAGATGTCCTAATATGGGATGCAATTTTTACACGGGACAATTTTCCGCTATTTCAAGCATCAACATTGTCAAAGTTGTATGTACATAATAAATGGGAATATCAATGCATAGTTTTTAGCCTAACATCTTGACTCAACGATAATTATATCCGTGTGGAGCCGACGCAGAATTAGCCTGAATTGCTTGGTAACTGCTGCTTTAAATTTTTAAAAATTACTCATAATTTCCCCCAAAGATTACCAAGATCTCGAGTGCACAATGTCATCAGCGTAATGAGGAGTAAACATTTATGCTAATAATCTACCTTTTCCCCCCATCAGCTATAAAGAGGGGAAATAAAGCAGACATTTTCAGTCATATTCTGTACTCTGGACCAGCACATGGGACACATTTTGTGGGATTTTAGCGGGGATGCTGCTGCTGCTCATCTGCCTCCATGCTGCTCCTCTAACTCCCCTCGCATGGAGCTGGCCCCTTTCAACGCCAGGCTGAGAGGTGTGTATTCAATGCTCATTTCTTACATTTTAATTGGAAGCGAAGTGCATGCATACGAGACTATTAAAAAACAGGAGACAAAACGTGATCCTCGTCACAGGCGCCAATGTATCTATTCGCCACAACATGCAGTATTAACCTCTTATTCTCATTCAGATCGGTGAATGTTGCTGATTATTTGAAGATCAAAAACTATTACGAAGACGAGATTATTAATAGTGAGAACCTACGCCTATTTGATTTGTCCTATATCTTAAGTCAGCAGTACCGTACTGCTTAGGAGCGTCTTTTGTGGGAACAAGTCCCATAGCATCGCTCAGAAAGCAGCTCACGCCGAGAGGAAATGTGAGGCAGAGGAGAGACACAAGTTGTTCTTCAATTTGGTCGCTGCTTTCATTACTCTCGCTTTGTGCCTTGCTAATTTTCAAGCCTCTTCGCATTGACAACTCCGTAATGTACACCTGCAAGCAATTTGCCAGCCTTATACATAGGCTAAGTCTGAGGGAACAGTGACGAAATGGCAGCTCACCTTTTTTCACAATTTTAGCAGCAGCACATTTCTTTCAGAGCACTGTCTCCTTTGTCAAGGCCAAAAAAGATCTTCTATGCGAAAAAAAAATTGCTCATAATTACCTCAGAGATAGGAAACTGCATTAGAATAAATAAGGGCGAAATTACTGTAATTATGCTGGGTTTGATGGGCTCAGCTCGTATAATCAAGAGGAGAATACAGCGAAATAACACTGACCCTCTTGGATGTGCAGCTGCGCCTTTCTAGGGCTAGGTAGGCATATTTATGTTGGCTACGCAGCAGCAAGAGCACAATTCATATTCTTTTTTAATGGTTTCGAAATATAGGCTACATATAGGCCCATTCTGGATGTGAGCCTGTTTTTTTCACAAAGGACCGTATATGTTCAGCGTTTTGAAATGAGAATAACAATAGTGAGTGCATGGATGGAGCATGAATATTATACCAAGAGCATAGATCATTGATAAACAGGACCAGAGCCTTTACTCTTTGAGTGTGAATCTGGTGTTGTTGCATATAACAATAGAACAATGATGAGATTTAAAATTAAACGCTAAACGTTATGATGATCCGGTTTACCCATTAGTACATGTAAATACAATAAATAGGTCGATTGTGAATAGATGGTTTTAGTTATTCACAATTTGGACTCAAACTGGACTCCAAATAATAATAATCTTATTATTAAATTGTTTTATATTATTAGTATTCATAATATTATTATTATTATTATTATTATTATTATTATTATTATTATTATTATTATTATTATTAATAATAATAATAATAATAATAATAATAATAATAATAATAATAATAATAATAATAATAATAATAATAATAATAATAATAATAATAATAATATATAATAGTTGTAGCATATAATTAATCATTTTTTTCTTTTCCTTATATTAGTATATTATGTCTCTTTTGCAATGTAATTTTTTTGCAAAAGTGTTTCATTTGACAGATAGTTCCTATTATCTTGAACCATTTCATAAAAACTAACTAAATATATACAAAAATGGAAGCAACAAAAAAAAACCTCTCAAAATGTCTAAATATCTAACCAAACGGGTTGCTTTTTCAGAAATCGATCGAACAAATAAAAAGTCTAGGGCAAATGAATAAAGCGAGCGTCTCAAAACAAGGAGGCCTTTGAACTTTTCACTTTCACCGATCTCCATCTGATCCGTTCATCCAGCCTTTTTGCAGCACCTGCCTCTTGCGCAATTATTCACTTAACACACTCAATTGATCACACCCCCCCCCCCCCCCCCCCCCCTTGATCACCCCCCCCCCCCCCCACACACACACACACACACACACAATAACCCCCCAATTCATTGCAGAAAAAAGGTTTTGTCAAAGACAAATAGAGAGAAGATTATCTCGTTGGCTGAAGAAAAAGTTTGAAAAGAAATAAGCGATGTTGTGGAATGAATCCAGCTCTCCCGCACAGCGGCGTTTAAATCACAATGACATAAGTGATGCAGTATATCGGCTGTAGGATTCACTGTGGTTTCACAAGTATTTATCCAAGAAGCTCATGTCATTATTCTAAAAAGTAGCAGAACCACATGTAAAGAAATATTGATGTGGATGCATATAAAGTGGGTGATTTTTCTTTAGATGCAACAATAGATTTCCTGTAGCTCTTAGGTCACTCCAGAGGTTTGACAACATCTGCAACCATTAAGCAGCAGCAGCAACAACAGCAGCAGCACAAGCCCATGTAGGATACATGCTTAACATAACCATAAATCTCAGCCGAGAGCCTTTTGCAGCTCACACAAACGCACTCACACGCTGTCTGCCACAATATAACCAACATGATACTGCTTTGTGTCAGCTCGCATTAAACCCACTCCTTGCTGAAACCTTTCTTTTGCACACGAGAGGGAGGGAGAGAGGGGAGGGGGGGGGGCTTGAATCAGACACCTTTCTTGACATAATTTAAATCGTTATTTTTACTGCTTTTGAAACTTTGCACGTCATGTACATAACTTTCAGAAACAGATCAATAAATTAAAGTGATCAATACAAAACTAAATATCTTCTATTTGGACTAAACACATCTCGACAAATACAGAAAGCCTAAAACCCTGTTTCACAGCGTATCCAGTACAGCACAAAAAGAAAAAGAAAGAAAAAAACAAATCGGAAAATTATGTACAAAATACAGTGACACATGAACTGCTCACCCTCGGGATATTTTTTTTTTCCTTAAGCAGCAAATCGTCAGGCTGTTTACATTTTTCACATAACATCGGGGCACGGCATAAAAAAAAAAAAGCTTTGCTTGCATTAGTGCAGCATTAACAACACCGTGTTGTTATTTCAAACACATTTACAAAATGAACACAGACTGACCTCAACAAAAAATGAAAACGAGCCTGAATAATTTAACTTAAATAACAAACACGTATAAACAACATAGTAGCAAATTTGAGGTTTTGGACAATATGCTCTGTGGTTGACTGTGCTGTGAGCATGATGGGTTTTATAGCCCTGTGGCCTAATTAACCTTTCATTAACATTGTTGGTGAATGCGGATGGATTTTTAGGTCTTCGTCCCTTTGGGCCCGGCTATCTGACGTAAACAAACACGTACAGTTCAACAACAGAATAACTCACACCTATGATTTAAGGAAAACAAAACAAAAACGGAAACCGACATAAAGGTGATAAACAGCAGCCAGAAAAAAAAAGATCCATTTGTCTCGGCTTTCCGCTGACTGTCACGGGCTTGTTGCCCCTTGGCGCATTGCGTGCCTCTGTCAGTGTCTCAGCTCCTTCTTTCTTCAACTTCACCATCGCTGCGTTGCCGTCTTCCGGTATGAGGAGGCCGACGCGCGGCAGCGAACAACCGTGTTTGGTGTTCGCGGTCGGCTCTGAGCCCCTTCACCGTGCCGACACACAAGCCACGAGCAGAGTCGAGGGCTGAGGTCCACGTTCACATGAGCTGTGACTGTTGCATAGACTCTTGGTGTGTGGTTGGATACCACGAGGTGTAGCTGGGAATGTAAGATCCGCTCGTGCCCACTGAAGTCTTCACGGTTGTCGGCGAGCTCCAGACAGGTGCCACCGAGGGCGAGCCGCTCGAAAGTCCGCGGCCGGTGGCCAACGCGTTGGCGTCGATGGTGCCACCGCCTTGTTTCAGGAGTTTCTTGAATTTGGACCGCTTGTTCTGAAACCAGATCTTCACCTGGAAACATTGAAATGGGCGGGATGGAAACGATGTGGACGGGGTGGAAAAAGGACGTTAAGTTAATAAAACGAATAAAAGACCGATTTTACGCACGCGTCAGACTACATGACAAAAAGCCACAGAGAGAAGTAAACAAAAAAACAACAACAAGATCAACATGCGTGTTATTTGTAGCCTGGTTAATAATCACAGGCTAAAGTTGTGAGAAAGTGTGTGTTCCAGCAGAGTGAAGTTATGTGTGGCTCTGCCTCACTGACTTGCCTGTGTCTGGGTGAGACCCAGCGACGCTGCGAGCTCAGCTCTCTCCGGTAACGCCAAATATTGAGTTTGCTGAAATCTCCTGTTCAAAGCTTGAAGTTGTAAACTGGAATAGATAGTCCTTGGTTTTCTGATCTTTTTCCCTTTCCCGTTGAATCGCACCTCTCCGCCTTCGACCACCGTGTTTTTCTCTGTTTCTGGTGCTGAGGGAGAGATAAAGCAGCAGAGAAAATGAGGAGGCAGTTACAGCCAACAGTGTTGCGCAGCAATGAATACTCCAGCGCTGTACTTTAGGTATAATTACCCTTAATTGCATACATTGTTTATAGCGTTACGCAATAAATAATTACCACGCCTAATTCCATCGTCTGGGTCGTCTTTTGGATACAGCGAGGAATCTACAGTAAAGAGCCGCGCGCTCACGCGTAAATATTAATATTTAGGGATGAAATATGCTGTTGCACACTTACCTGTGTCCTCTAACCGAGTCTGTGCGAGTGCCGAGCTGTTCTGGTAGGTCTGTACTGTGCTCAGATATGAACTTGTGGAATGGCTGCCGACGGAGTTTACGTATGGATAACCCAAAGATCTGGGGAACGATGAGCCTGGACTGTAGCTGTCGTGCTGGGTATGACCTGAAGAATGTAAACAGTGCATGGGATAATGTCCGTGGGACATGGAGGAAGGCGACATTTGTTGACTCGGGGGTCCAAACTCCATGAAAACCGCTTTTCCTGAGGCAGGGCTATTAAGACTTTCTGGAATTGTAGTCATTGTCATCTCTTCTGGCGGTTACCCTTGTCTTGCTTTTGTTGTTTTCCTTCTATGATCTCAGCGAAGGACGAGTCCCAATTTAAGCCGAACTGATTTTTTCTCTTTCCATTCATAAGAAAATGCAGTTTGCCCCTGTGAAAAGTCCTAGGTATGATGCTGTGGACCAAGACAAACTCGCTCAAAGGTTTGAATCTCGGACTCATGAATATTCATCAAAGACTGTCGCTGATTGGTCCACTCTATCCAAGAGAGAAGCCGATTGGCGACGCTGGGGCTGGGTCCGAGGAACCTGAAGTCAAAGAAAGGCACAAAAGCTCAGATTTCCTCCGACTGTCAAGATTCATTATTATTATTATTATTATTATTATTATTATTATTATTATTATTATTATTATTATTATTATTATTATTATTATTATTATTATTGGAGAAACATGATCCATTTTGTTCTGAGGTGATGGGGATGAGTTGATGCTAATCTTTCACAGCTCTATGCAAAAACTGTAATATTAAATTCAAATCGGATCATTAGCACTGAGCTCCATGTTAAAGTAAAGTCGTGTCTGTCATATTAAATTCAAAACTGCCGTTTGACTCAAATTCGTTTAAATGTCATTTAATAAAGTTAAATAATATGTCCAGCCTTGTTAAAGCTGCACGGCCCGCTGGCCTGTTTGATTAAAGCTTGTTTTTTATTAAAGCTCCTACTTCTCTATCTTCTAATCTTCTCCTCTCTAAAATGTATTACCATAACACTGCTGTTCAATTTTCACAAGTAGGCCTATAATTAGTCATGTATTTAACACTCGCACTGGCCTGAGGTCTCAGTTACACCTGGCAGCAGTGGGAAGTTAAAACAGTTTGCCCCTATGTTAGATGGGTAGGTTCATTGGTTCAGTTTTGGCGTTTTAACACGTGAAAACACATAACAGCTCCACAGCCTCCGTTATATTTAACCTATGGAAGCAAAGCATTTTCAAACCAATTGCGTATCGATAAAGCATATCGATAAGGCATTAATCTTAAAAAAAAAAATCTATATATATCAACGCACCTGAAAGTCCTGTATTAATTATTGATCATTTTATGACAATTTGATGTACAGTGCAATCGTGGGAAAATGGTTAATTTCCTTGTTCCATAACGGCAGCTACCATGCATGAATTCACACATAGGCCTATTGTCTATCACTTTGAAATCTTTGCCAAGCGGCTTCTACACGATCACTTAATGGTCACAGTTTTGTTATACATGCACTTTGATTAGCATGGATTTAAGTGAGGATGAGGGGAGGGGAGTCTGCGGCCGTGGCCCCTCACACACACACACACACACACACACACCAACACGAGTAATTATCCATGGACATTTGATTAAACCGTTCTGACGAAACTAGAGACTAGTATTTCTCTCGAGCTGCCTGCTGCACCTCAAAGCTCAAACACGATCTCTGCTGCTGCGGCAGTTTAACCAGGCTGTGTTTAAAACCAACAATTCATTTAGCAGCTGAAAGAAAGAGCAATTGAATTGTTTGTCCACTTACTTTTAAAAAAAAATCACGTGACGTCAAAGAAGCAGATACATCCTCGCCATCCAGGGCCATAGAGCCTCCACTTGGTGGAAGAAGTAGGAAAAAGTATCTCGCGGCATTTCGCATTATTAGGATTCATTTTCAGGCTGCCGCTGCTCCTCTTCTGGTGCATGTACAGAGCAGGAGCACAGGCTGGCTGCTCCATCCGCGGTCCCCCCATCTCCACCTGAATAACAAATTAAAGGCTGTTAAATTCCGCCACTGTGATTATCAGTGTAATTACATAATTGATCTCGAAAACAGAACGAGCAAGTTGCAAAATGTGATATCAGAATCCAGCCTCTGACATCACGGCGCGTGTGGCACAGTGTGCCAGGCGGCAGCGGACGCCTGAATTTAAAGATTTCTGTAAAATATTAGGCTATAACAATAGCTGGTCCCTTGGCCCCTTAAGATAGACCAATTTGAAGTGATTCCTCGTGAATTACTTTCGAAAAATGCCTCAAGATTTCCTCTATCAACAACGACAATGATAATGGTGGTACAACCAATAATTATCATCTTCCAGAACAGAGGACAGATTTTTATGGGTACTTGGTGGGTGCGACTGATAACTGTCATTATTTTCCCACGATTATAGTATCTGCAAACTGAAACGCGGCTGCGAGCAAAACCATGAACAGGAAAAAAAAGGGGCATCATTTTTGCAGGAACATGCAAAATGATACCACGACATCACCACTAATTAATCAGAGGCATTTTTTTTGTCGGAGTCAATCCAATTTGGCGCTTCCACGCGTCTTATTATTATTATTCATTATTATTATTCATTCCTTTTTGCATAGTCAATCTTTTGCTAAGCTTAATGATGGGAGTATTTATTTGAAGGGTTTTTTTTTCCCCAACGTTCTCGCGGGTTATATGGAAATGAGAATGCAGGCTCGTGATAACATCACCGTGGACATTTCTAAAGTTGACTCCAGCTCCTGCGTGGCAGGAGGAAAGAGCAGGCCACCGCGGGGCTCTAACCAGCCTCACTAAAAATAAAGTCCTCCATGCATGGATGGAGCGCGGAGGCAGGACTCATTAGGAGTGAGTAGCTCTGTGGCTGAGGGTGTTTTAACACCTGCTGCTCTTCACCTGTGGGTTAGTGCGGGGGGTGGGGGGGGGGGTGAACCGGACAAGATGTCACAGACTTCATTTTGGTCCACTGACAGAAAGCCACCATGCCAGCCCCTACATTTGAACAGCCCCCCAAAATATTATCCAGACCGCGCGTTGCGGTGGTAAAGAGCGTCCATGCTGTGTGAGGACTCAGCACCCGGAGCTTCCTGCATATGACCACCAAATGAATTGTTGTCATTGAGGACTCTTAAATTTCGTAAAGTGAGTAGCTCTGTGGCTGAGGGTGTTTTAACACCTGCTGCTCTTCAGGGGGGGGGGGGGGGGGGGGGGGGGGGGGGGGGGTGAACCGGACAAGATGTCACAGACTTCATTTTGGTCCGCTGACAGAAAGCCACCATGCCAGCCCCTACATTTGAACAGCCCCCCAAAATATTATCCAGACCGCGCGTTGCGGTGGTAGAGAGCGTCCATGCTGTGTGAGGACTCAGCACCCGGAGCTTCCTGCATATGACCACCAAATGAATTGTTGTCATTGAGGACTCTTAAATTTCGTAAAGACACAGGGCTCTACCTTAAAACGCGCACCATTTGTTTTTGATGGGTATAGTTTAACTCGTTGTTATTGGTATTAGACCATTTCAGGTGATCTTATCAAAATAAATGTTGAAACTGAAATTATTTTTTTTTCAAAGGAACATTTCAATATATATTTGTTGAATGTGTTATTTTTGGTCATTTGCCTTCAGTGCACGCCAAAAATCACGCTGCATTAACATGTCTCTCAAATAAAGCCTATTAATTCATAACAGAGAAAAAAAAATCACCTTGCTCATCCATTCTCATCTGCCCATTGTGAACATTATTAACGCACCATGTCGGCTGAAAATGCAAACGTAATTTGGCGAGTGATTTCCAGCAGAAATGTCACACTGAAGGTTGTATTTCACATTTTAGAGGCGCTGGATCAAACAAGTGAAATTGGCTTTTGTTCTGCTTCCTGTCTGGTTTTGCTGCTCGCTGCCATCCTGTAATTTGCGGCGTTAATGGACGCAAACTAGATGCACTACAATTAACTCGATTCAGTGTCTATTTTCATGTTCAGCGTGGCATCAAAATGTGAATTGATTTTGTTTACCGAGTTACATATAAACACAAAAAATGAATCATAATATCTGAGAAACAAGATTGTTATACTGGTTAATTGATTGCGTTTTCATACGGGCCAAGAGATACCAGGAGAAAAAAAATATATATATGTTTCAGCGGTTTCAGAAAATAACAAACACAAAACCAAATCCTCTGCCTGACAATAATGACATATAGTTAAAGAATATTTTTTTTTTACCAAGTTTTGTAATTTAATTTGATCATCAAACGACAATTTGTTGCCTGAGGGTAAAGCTACACTTGTTCTATACATAGTCTATAATTATAGAAACAATTAATATACAATAAGATTTGTTTCCATATAAACTAAAGTAAATTCATTTAATTGGATAAATTACGAATATTTGTGTGCTTCCCAAGTATTCCTGTTTGAATGTGTTGTGTTGGAGACAGACTTTCTTTTTTTACATTAGTATAAAAGAAAATGCTTTTTTTGCACGGTAAAAAGAAGAATACAATTTCTGCTTTAACATCCAAAATATATAAATGTATTTTTTTTTTACTGATATTAAATAATGAAATGAACAATCTATTGATTTAAGCAGGAACATTTCTTTCGTTTGCAGTGATGAAGCTGCAAGAAAACCACATCGCATCAGGATGTACTGATCCATCTGTTCCGGGACGCCATACAGGACTTGATGCTCAGAGGACTCAATCTGCTTTTTCATCATTGTTTTTGTTTCATGTAGAAACTACATTTTGGAAGATGAGCCTATGCAATGTACTTTCCGCCATGTGTCTTTTCTATAACTGCAAAATCTTCTGTGAATAAAAAGGAGGAATCCAAAATGAACACGTGTCAAACAGGACTTTTTGCTGGTCACTGCAGAAACGAGAAGTCCCTTTTCCACCTCTTTCCCCCCTTTCAGAGATCAGAGCTGCTCTCTTCTTAGAAAGCTGGGGTCACAGTGTGGAAAAGCCCCCAGCGAACTGGTAGAAATGCTGTCCCCATTACAGCCGCAGCAGGGGTCAGGCCATGGCAGCAAGCATCCAACCTGCCTGAAATTGGCTGCAAAATGACCAATTACCTGAGTGAAGGCTGGGGAGAAAGGACTTGGACAAATATGGCTTTTACTTAATTCAGCTAAACTGTAAAAGAAACTAGTGTCACATTGAGGCTTCATACTTGCCACATGTTACAGTATCCTGCCCGTTAAGCCAGGATGTGAGCATAAAATTGTCAGAACATCAATTTCGGAAGAAAATCCAATACGATGAACTCTCGGATTCGATGCGAGACATCTTGCGGTAAACAAGACACCGAAAACAACGCCTGATTAAACATCTTTACATGTAGGTCTAATTGAATTCATTTTCCTACAAATGGGGAACATGCAAATTTGGAGAGCTGGACTGCTTGACGTTCAGCTGCCACCGCGCCTTCAGCCTGAAACGCCTTTTTAGTTTTTGTGAAGAGTTAAGTCTCCCACAAAGACAGGAAGGAGGTCAGCACTCAGCCAACACCTGAATGCGCCTCTCTTTATTGTGTTCCCCTTGATCCCCACAGTCTGTGCCTGTCATTAGTCTTAATGATGGAAAATTGTCATGTTGATACAAGTCTTGCTCTCCCCCTCTCTTCTTTGTGTAAGTAGAAGGTGGAAGCTCCATTTGTAACACAGTTCTTTGTGACTAAAAGCCGTGGACATTGCATTTGTGCTGGGGGAAAAAAAAAAAAGGCTGTAGATGCTCTTTCCATAGCTGGGATAATTATTCCTACTGTGACCTTAATGATTCGCTCTGTTCATCCTGCATCTCATCCACGCGCCAGGCCCTCAGCAGAGCCCTGTGTCAGGGAATATGAAAAACCCATATAATGAAACCATTTTGGCTGATGGAAAAAAAGGGCTACTGAAGCTGCACTTGCTACAAAGACGGCTCAATTATATGAGTAATTGTGATAATTTTCCCTCCATTCACGGCTTTCTCTGAAAGGTAAAAAACACAGATGCTGAAAGGGAAATTACTTGGACAATATATAATCTGTGAAATGGTCACAACAGAAAAAAAAGGTGACTGTAAGAAAGTGAGGGTCTATAAATAGGTATGGTAATGCAGGGCACATAAATACACCCTCAGAGGCTCGCAGACATAAACAAACAGCACTATCCCGCGTAAGCCTGTGAAAAAAGACACATGCAACAAATGACCATTGCAAAAAAAAAAAAGAAGAGAACAAGAAAAAAACCCGATAAGAGCAGATACGCAGCTGCTAGAAAATTAAACCTCCTTCTCCTTCCTATTGACAAATTTCAGCTCCTGAAAATGCACCCCCATAGTTGGCTATCATTTGTTGTTCTCTGACAGGAAAAGGATAATTACCTCTCTCGGAGGCAGGAGGACTGACATGCCCTTTAGACTTTGCCATGAATGCAGAAGCTTGATAGAAAGCCTGAGGAATAATTTTGTTCTTTGCCTTTCCTTTATGTTCAAGAGCGTGTTTTGTTCCAAAGAAGTTGTGGATGGCAGTATTGTAGAGTGCATTAAACCATGGGTTTTCAGGTTCATACTGTAAATATGGCATTGCCGTGTCCATCAGCTTCTCCATTCAAGGGAAAAACTCTGGAATGCATTCAAATTTCAATTTCATCTTGCCGGGAGACAGGCGAGATAGTGAGATATGCATTCGTTTTTCCTTTCACAGCGGGGGTGGGATTAAACGTGCCTTTCCTCTGTGGAGAAAAGGAAACTTCTTAATTTCAGGCAAGAGCAAGGATGTGGTTCTTGTTTTCAAGTTATGCGGAAACAGATATTCATTGTATTTGACAAAGTGCAAGAAAGGAAATGCTAAACGGCCTGCTCACCATGTCCTCTAAGAGGAGCTGCTTTCTTTGTCTTTTCCTGCGGTTTGAGGAAAATCTCATAAAAGCTTTGAGCACTGCTCTATAAATACACAGAATCTAAAATACATAGAATGATTGTTTTTCACTACACATCCGTGCCTGCCCACAGCCTGTTCCCCTCAAAAAAGAGCATTAGTGCGCAAACCTCCCATGTACGGCTGCTGCCGCTGACCCCCTGGGCTCTGCAATCTGGCATAAATCTTTCCAGACCAGCCGAGCAACTTTACAGCCTTGCAGCTCAAAGACCTGTATCACACTCCAATGACGGGTCTCTGTCACACACACCGTGTCATCAGTTTTACCCTAATCCCCGAATAACTTCCGTCCCATTGAGCAGCCTCGTGTATTACGTGGGCCAAGAAAGCCACAGGCCCCCTGGCCCTACCTGATTGTGCCTCCTGTAACACGGACAAGCAGCTCGGCCTCATCACCAGCCAATAGTCAGCATTGCTTTAGTGTAAAGTACACACGCGCATCCACACACACACACACACACACACACACACGCACGCACGCACGCACGCACGCACGCACGCACGCACGCACGCACGCACGCACGCACGCACGCACGCACGCACGCACGCACGCACGCACACACACGCACGCACACACACGCACGCACACACACTCTTCCACAAACCACCAATCTCAATTCAGCGCACCCCACTGTGCACTTCCTGACAGCTTCAAGAAATGTTTTCAAGTTGTCAAGACCCTACAGTAATAGTCAGGAGCAGAAAATGACGACAAAACAATAATCATGTGATCACACATTTTGGGTATTTAAAGACAGAAGAAATTAAACTGTTTGGGTTGCATCTTACATGCTGGCTCTTTCATTCACCGTTTTCTTTTTGTTTCTCATTGAAGTCTGGTGTATTGAAGCTGTTCGGTCACTTTGACACAGAACCAAATAGGCTTTTCAGAAAAACAAAAAAAAGAGCTTGAAGTTGCAGCTGTTGAGATGTTTGCGCAGGGAATCCTTTCTATAGAAAGTATTAAAATGTTTCTCGATTTGCAGAAGGGAGGATTATCTGACGTTAAGCCGAGGGATTTCCTTTACCTTTTTTCATCCCAGATTCACATTTCATTTTATCGACAGATTCAGAATTCCCAATTCATGTGTATTGTTATTGCTCTACTAACATTATGGTTTACACCACCTTTGATTATTTAACCAACTCAGTGCTGTATTATTATTTTGAGATATCCGAGGAAGGTAAGTAACGAGAATTGTCTAACGGAATTTTAAATATAACACACAGGAAGGTTATTTTATTATTATAACGTTTGTCACAGTGTCAGGCACCCCACCACATCAGTCATAGCTGCAACACTCAACACTGAAGGATGTGTTGAAGTTATTAATGCATAAAATACCTGATAATGTGTTCTTAAAAATATATATATATATATGGTAATAAAAGTGTTGTATTGTACAAACGTTAAAGCCTTCTCAGGCAGATATGTTATTTGGCTAGAAGAAAATAGATTTCATTCAAATACCGTAGTGAGGAAATTCTGTAATCTTTATAACATTTAAAAAAATCTACAGTGACCATGGTAAAAATTAAAGTAGACCTTTCCATTATGGTGTGATAGATGTGGCTCTACATTATTGTTCACATTTATTTTTTATTTTTTTTATATAAAGTTAGGCAGTCCCCATCGCATTCTCTTGACCTTCCCCTTGATATCTTGAACAACATGACAGATTAAAAATATTTTGTTGGCAAAAATAACAAAAGATGGAAAAAGAATTGGGATGGGAGGATTTTCACATTGCTATTTTAACTGAAATCCACATTTTGAGAGACTTTAGCCCTTTGCAGAATAATGGGAAACGTAACAGTTGCAATAAAATGCAAGGGCCCTATTATCAGATTTCAAAATGTTGGTATTTTGCACACATTTAACTTTACTATAGTTCTTCTGTCAGTTCGGAATTTCGAAATAAAGTTCAGTCACTAATAACAGAAGTTCCATGTCTACTTGGTATTTCCAAGCAGACATATCTATTCATTTAGCCTCAAGTTGATTTGTGATGGGGAGACTAAACCCTTACATACAGACATCACTGTTTTCCACATTTGGCAAAATACCCTTCTATTATATTACACGCACATTTTCTTTTTCATGTAAATATTTGACACATTTTAATTTTTGACAAACTTAAAAATCCGAATGTAAACTCTGGTATGAAAAAAGAGGCTGCCCCCATCCCCTCTCATTAATATGTATGCAGTCTGTAACCTCACATTTTGCAGATATATATATATATAATTCATATATATATATATGTATATATATACATATATATATATCTCTATTTATCCCTGACAGTGACAGTGTGAAAACTCCAGATCATACATATGATTCACAGATGCAGGTATAACTGTAGGCCCCCAGGAGCACAGACTACACTAACCCTCAGACAGAGGTGGTCTGACTTTGTTCTTTATAGCTAGCAGGCTGATATAAACCAGTCTGACCTACAGCTGTACCTCACAGATATTACTAGCCAGGGACAGAGAGCCTCATGTTCCAATTACGCTGCGGCACTGCTGCCCGAAGCTCAGTCATCTATGGAGAAAGCTAAGACATGGCTGTCACAAATTTTAATAAATGGAGGGAACGCTGCATGGGAAAAGTGTTGCTGTCTCAATAGAGTGACACAGACAAGCCAAGGCTGTCAATGGAGCCCCTAATGACAGAGTAAGATAATGACAGACCCCAGTTAGAATCAGCAGGAAGAGGAAGATCAATCTGCAGCCGGGGAGGGAGGGGTGGAGGGAGGGAGACAAAACTGTGGGCTCTTTCTTTTCTATTTTCTCAGTTTTAGCTCATCTCATACATATATCGTTCTGCTGCAGCTGGCTCACATTGTGGCGGGGCAGCTCTGCATTAAGCGCACAGTGGATCAATAGCCATTACAACTCCCTCACAGCCTGACACATCACAGGGCCACAGTTGACATTTCACTCAGGGCTGCATTGATCCCCAGTGCACTATATTCCAGCCCCCAGTTAGTAGCCGAGCCTGGGGTCTGGCTGGAATTGAAAAGCGAGGGAGGGGGCTGTAAAATGGCAGAGGGGTGGCTAACCAGCTGCCTGTGCTACAAGTAAACAGCACACCCCTTGATGCATTCCTCATTTTCAATCTACTGGTTTTCCTGCCACCCCTGGCAATCCGAGAGGCTATATCAGAGGATCAAAGCTTGACCTGTGTGAATTATTTATACATGCACGAGATCATTGTATATGCGAGTGTGTGCGTGCGCGTGTGTGTGGTGCCTGTGAGTGTGTGTGTGTGTGTGTGTGTGTGCGGGCGAGTGTGCCTGTGCAAAAACAGCCACACTAAAATCATTGTTGATAGCATCTTTAGCATTTTGCAGACCGGAGAAAATGCAGACTCTTTAAAAAAAAAATCTAAAATAAGCATTTGGTGCAATTGAAAAATGGGAGTTTCCAAGAAACATTGCTTAAAATAAACACGGAAAAATAGTAGACATCACAAAATTAGCCAATTTGGGTTAATTGTTTTTTAATTGGCTTGGGGGACCAGTGATGCTATCGATGTGGCCAGATGATGCTGATTACGAAAGCTGGTACAAAATACTGCATTTAATACTAATACAGTAGCTGCACAATGTGTTTAAGGCAAATTATTTTCCAGAATATTGAATCAATAAATATATCAATAAATACTTAACAGATATCACATATTATGCTGTACCTCTTGTGCACTTTTGTAGACATCTTCCATTTAATATAAAACCAAACAACATTATAGTGAATGGCACATCAATCACCTGTATCTCAAGAAACAGTATCTTTTTGGAAATGTTTGAGGAATTATCTTATGGTGCACAAAAGGCTGTGCGTTCACGGTGTGAGCTCTCAAAGTGTTTTACTTAAATGGAGAAAAAAAGAAAAAAAAAAAGGTTATTCTCTTAACTCGTCTGCCAGCGATCAGCGCTGCGGTGTTTGATTTCTAAATTGCACATCGTATTTGAGAAAATAGGGGGATTCCCAGATAAAATGAATACCGAGAGATGAAATACCTGCCAGGTGTAGTGTGACCACATTGTTCACTGCAAAGACGGATGGAGGGAAAATTCTGTGGAGGGTAAAGAACGACATACAAGTGGGTTGAATTTTTCCTGAAACATTCAATCGTGAAATAAAAGTATTCAGTACGTCTGTTGTCTTGGCCGACACTACAATGTGATTAACCATGTTTGAGCGCCCACCTGTTGTGAAACATTCCAATTCTGCAACGCATCTGATATTGAAACCCTTTCACATGCATGTGCAATGTCATGAACGGCCTAACCTGCCATGTCTAAAACGATATAAATAGGTTAAACGACGGGGATTAATATTGCGCATATGCCGTAATGATTTACACAGTTCTGCAAGGGAACAAAGGAACGCATCAGATTACAGGTCGAATGTCATAATTGAATTCTTGCTCTGGGCAGAAATATGATTTGATCAATTGTTACCACCTGGCTCAGCGTTTGCAACGAGAGCCCACACGCCGAGTGGTGATTTAATAAATTCTACAGCAGACACACCAACACACGCACGCAAACACACACCAGCCCGGACCCACACACCTCAAACCTCTCTGGACCCTGTGACACCACACAGCAGGAAAAAGACCTGCAGCGGCCACCTGACCAGGGCCTCGTCTTTAATTTCTATGGGGTCGGCCCAGTCAGATACAATGCCTGTCGTCACATAGTCTGGGGTCATTATGTTGTGCCAGGAGGAGAAGGAGGGGGAAAAAAAAAAAGAAAAAAGAAAGAAAGTGTACATGAAGATGAGAGCAGGTCTGTATTGTCACAATGCTCCCATTTAACATGGCCGGTCTGGGGGGAGGGATCGGGACTGCCGTGCGGCGTCTTGCCCTCTCTGTCCAATTGTGCGACCCAGGGCGGCCCGACAGAGAGACATCGGAGCCCTGCGGGCTGACAGCGGACTCTCCCCATCAACGCTCACATAATGCTGCTTTGGCACAGACTCAGAAGCAAGACAAGGCTTTACTCCGAGAGCTGCTGCTGGCATGAGTCCAAGTGGCTTATGGGTATGTGCCAGGGCATGGGATAGACTTCATGTTTATGGTGTGCATGTTGTTTGACTTGTTGAGTCACTCAGTATGAAATACAAACGTAAAGCACAATATTTCCCATGATCAGCATAGAGTATATTTTTTAGACTTAAAAATCTATGACACATTTTTGGACAATTGATGATCCAATTTTGATGAAAATGACATTTTCTGAAAGCTGCATTTCAAATTTGCCCTCTTGTCTTTCTGACAAAACCTTAAGGCGAGTACTCATTTGGATTCCTGCCTTCTTTTTTGCACTTCTTCTGTCCTGCCCAGAAAGTCACTTGTTGGACTGGTCAATTACTATGTTTTTCTCCACCACAGCCTGGCAAAGTCAAATATATGTTTTCGAAGCTCAGTCTTATGACGATGTTTGTGAAAATGATTCAGCCCTGGCTTTGATCAAATAACAATAACTTGAAAAACACTAATGCAGAAATAGCAACTCAGGGAGAAACTGAAACGCACTTCTTCAGCCTCAGCCTTCTTTCTTGGAAAAGGATGTTGTGAAAGCAACAATCTTTCCAACGCAAACATCATTGGCCTCTGTTATTCTTGGTTGTGTAGCGATGGAAACCAACAATGCTGTGGACGACAGTAGCTCTTGAGATATCGTATGTGTGTTTTATATTAGGAGCTTAAGGGTTGAGTTTTGCACTGAGGATGAGAGTCACCCTTTGGACAGTGCAGGCAGAACTCCGTCCTGGCTTTGCTCAGAGGAAACACCTGCAGGGACCAACACATGCCGGTGGACGGGGAAATCACCGCTGTCTATTTTGCACTCAGAAAGGACTGTGATCTTGTTCCGATCATCTGCAGCTCTGGACATTGTTTAAAGGGCCCACGGGGGAGAAACGCACGTAGTGTGAGCAGCAGGGCTCATGTTGTAGTGAGCAGCCGCAGCAGAGGTTGATGGAGGTCTCGGCAGAGGGGAAAAGCAGCCACGAGGCCGGGCTTCTCCGGGGTCTGTGTGAGAAAGTTTTCTCCCTCCACGCAGCCTGGTTAAATTAGCCCCAGAGCCAGAGTGTGGACAGCAGCTGGAGTGCAGGAGTCAGCTCTGGCAGTGGTGATAATCAGCAGGGAGGATGTGGAGAGAGAAACCCTCAGTGTGTGTGTGTGTGCGTGTGCGTGTGCGTGTGCGTGTGTGTGTGTACGTGCGCGCATGTGGCTCCCCTGGCCCTCATTCGCTCATCATCGCACTAATCAGTCTCAGAGACAGCAGCTGCAGGGAGCCCCACTCCTAACCTGGGCTGGAGAGGCTGTTATCCTCAGCGAGAGGAGTGCAAATACAGAGCTTAGTGTTCTCAACGGCGACCACCGAGGGTCCACACGTCTGACACTGGCTGCTGCTTCTTCTATTGTGCCACATTCAGCTCAGAGCGTCACATAAACAACGTCAGCAGATTGAGTTGAAGAGCAGAGGGGGAATAAGTCACGGACACGTGGCAGGAAAAAGTAGCACGTAGTCCCGATGTGCAAGCAAAAGTCCTTGGAGGCACGCAAGATTGGATCTCAGTAAATAAAGAACGGAAGTATCAGTAGTACTCTACGTGCAGAATGGACCCTTATTATAACGGTAATTCCTTTGTATGTTTTCATTTCTGCATCATGTCAAACATTGTCTGACAGAGGATCACAGGACAACTACAGCACATCAAATATCCAAAAAATCAGCAAATCCTCTTAACCAAAAGCATCAATTGTAACTACTTGTAATTCTACTTCATCTCAAATAACGACGTGTTCCTCATCCGGACTAAAAGCCATTCACATTATAATTGGCTGAAACTAAAGCAGCCTCTGACTTCTTGACTACTGTACACGTTTTATGGCAAATGTTTCCGTGATGTAGCACAGTTACATGTACTTGTTTTTTTTTTTTCATGAAATCAAGACAGTGCAGTTTCTTTAGCTTTTTTTTTTTTTTTTTTTCCAACAAATGCTACATCTGTCTTTTTATTGCCGAGCACCAGTGGCCACAACTCAGTAGCAAATCAGTGGGAATTTAAATAAAGACCTAATGAATGTTAAGGGGAAAGAATAATGCATTGTATTCCCCTACTTCTTCCAACAGCGTCTGCACTTGTGGAATAACCTCAATAAATAAAATAAATAAGCCCGCGGGTCAGACCAGCTCAGAGGTTGCACGCGACCAGCGGTCCATCAGTGTGTGCGTGACACATGAACATGATGGAGGGTGCGGAGGAACGTCCGGACAGGTAGGGTCAGAGTGGGGTTCTGATTACACAGCTGCTGATCCTGCACCTCAAAAAACCCGGAGACAAAGCAGCACCCCAGTCCCCGTCAGGTCCCTGAATCCATCTATTCTCTGATGAAACAGAGCCAGGCCTCGGATACCACAACGCACTCCCTTGTGGCCCAGTGCACATTGTGAAACTGATTTGATGTTGACTTTCTGTGGATTTTTTTTTTATACGTTCACTTTGTAAAGGCAACGAGCAAGTCGAGAGTTCGCACAAATGAATCGCTCGCGGTCACCATCTCCCCGCACAATGTCTCGTCCAAGGAACATTGCTTCCCCAGAACCGAGAGATACTGCAAGAGGCAACGTGATCTCTGAGGCCCAGCGTGACATGACGCGAGTCTGTCAAATATATGGGAAAGAAAAGCAATGCAACATGACAGCATTACATAAAGGGCCTTTGTGCCTTGATATTTCTTTTCTGCCTGTGTACTTTTGTCTGGTGTGTGCAGAGACTCATTCTCGAGGCCCAGGGGGAGCGGGGCTGATAGAGAGAACAATGTGGGAATCCAAGGAGAAAACTGCACATGTTGTATTTTCTCTAAAATGTCTACTGTGACTCTCCAAGAGGCTACATCCTCACAGACCATTGCATACAGCTCCATCATCAATCACAGCCGACAGGTTAGACTTCGCCCCCTTGCACAGATCCCCCCAACCTGACCCCGGAATACATCGGACGTGAAGATGTTCAAAATAAACAGGAGGCATGGAGGGGCCAAATGCATTTTTGTGGCTTAGCAATGAGCCTTTTTTGGGGGGGGGGGTTTTGTAAACCAGCAGCGATACGATGGATACATTGACATTTATGTGTGTTATTGCATCTCATTCAACATTACCACACCAAGTGCATCCGTATGCCCATCGTTAACTACGGCAACGGTCCACAGTTTCACAGGGACATGGTGAAAAAAAAGATTTGGGGGCGGGGAACTGATAAACCGCATGCTGCAGCTACTCCATATAATCTGATTATGGCTAAAAGCTGAGATTAGTTCCGGTGCTCTCGCGCCAAGGTGAAAAGCTACGAGCGCTAGCGACTGCCCAGGCGCAACCCAGGCAGCCCGGGCACAGTGCGCCTGTGTGGGTCTGTAACACTCCAGGCTTCAACCTGCTGAGCCTCGGTCGCAGCTGAACGCAACAGCCTCCCACTCTCCCTCTCGTCTAGAAGAGGATCAGCAGCGGCTTAGAGTTGCCCGGGCTGGGAGGTGAACAAGTGGGGCTTTGAGGAGCCCTCTGCCAGTCAGGAGGAGAGCCTCGGGCCCGCAGCCCTCAGGGGTTAACCTCTCAGACTGCCAAGCAAAATACTGCAAGAGGCTTGCAATTACACAGACAGTCAAAGGCCACACGCAATTTCCAGAGCTATTTACACAGTTAGAAGGACCCCCCCCCCTCCCCCCTCCCTTCCAGAAATGCCAAGAATAGGCAGAATTAAGATGGTAGAGGAAGGTAAGGTGGGCTTTTAAATACCCTTTTCCCACCGGTGGCTGCAATTTATTCACAAAGCAACTTAAGTGTGCGCTGCAGCATGCTATACAATGGAGATAAATTCAAAAGTAGATTTAGAACATTCCGGGGGGTTCGCTCATCGCCAGGAACAGCTTTTACAATAAGATGTTTTAAACTACTGAGCCTTCAGGAAATGTAAAATGTGCAGAGAGGATTTGGATTAGTTGTAGAGGTGGAGGATTGAGACAAAAACCTCTATTCTCTTAATCCTCCCAACATGATATCAATACATATTCATCTTGACATAAACACATGTGAAAATCAATTATTAAGGGACAGCAATTATTCATTGATTGAACAAAACGAGAAAGAAATACATTGTTTGTCTAATGAAGCAAATCAAAACAGAGTTCTTATTCATTTGAAACATGGCTCACCATTTTCTAATGCAGTAGTTCCCGACCTGGCAGAGGGACTCCCAGATGGCTCCCAGGGTAAATCTGAGGGGAAATCAGATGGCGGGACACACATTACGCTCTACTTCTCTGTGTATAGTTTTTGGAGTTTATATCTATTGCATATAAATCATCATATTACTCGCCTCTTATTGTGGGGTCTGTCCCCTGTACATTACAAGGTGTATCCAGTAACAAGTCTTGGTCCTGCTGCACAACAGTACAATGAGGTTCTATGGAAAAAAAAGAAAAAAAAAAGAAAAAAAAACTCCTGGCGGGCCGGTGCAGCGGTGCTCTCAGGGGACTGCAGGGGCCCCAGCAGCCTCTAACCCACACAGCTGTTCTCCAGGTCCGGAGCCTCTCCAGAGCCCAGCAGTTCCTCCTGCTTTGGGGACCGACTGCCCGGGGGGGCACGGAGCACTAATAATAACAACATCCAACATGCAGGCCCGGGGTCAGACACAGACCGTGACCCTCACAGCACCAGAACCTGGACAGGAGCCAAGACACAGAGCCACATTGCGGCCTGGGAGAGCAAGGTGAAGAGGGGTGAGGTGGGGTGGAGAGGGGGCGTCGGTGGGTGGCTGGGGCGCTCGGGTCTCCTTTCACTTCCCGCCTGGAACACCAGCACCGCCATTTTGCCGAGCGGGGGGGAAGGAGGGTGTGCAGAGCGGATTATTGGGCGGGAGGGAAGGACAGGTCTTTTGTGTATGTGGTTAGATTCTATTCTCAGCGGTATGATGACTTGGAGGATAGATGACAAATGATTAATGTCGTATCTGGAAGGGATAATGTGTTGATGGTAAACTGCCCAGCGGTGGGAAAGCGGCAACTAGGCGAAAGCGTTCCGCCTCACGGCACCTGCGCTTCGCTGTGGTTCACCCACACGCCAGCGCTGACCCGCAAGACTGTGAGTATCTGAAATGACAGAGTCAAGTGTCACAGCGGCATCTCTTCAGGCATCCAACATCAGCATCTGGGAGTCCCCGGGTTTGACTGGATTTAGCGCTCGCGCTCGCAAGCGAAACACACTGGAAATTGTGGCTCTGAAGCCACAGGGATCTTTGCCACAGATTCGTTTTTTTTAAACAATGGTATAAAAACTGGAAACACAAAAACGGTCGCCCCCGCGCAGCGATCCGGAGTTCGTTATGTGCAGAGTACAAACGGAGAAACTCCGCCCCAGTCAGGCCTTACGGGTCGGCCAGCGCTGCACTTAGGGGTTTCTCACACGCTCCGTCCAAGGGGGAATACTTGGCCCTAATTAGCACCCAGCATCTGGCAAATGTCAGTGTGCGTCTGCGTGCAGCATTCCTATTTACTTAGTAAGCTTGGGTTCAGATGGAAAAAAAGCACTGTGAGGGCCTCGCCGTGTTTCAGACCGGGGTCCTGGGAGTGTTTTGTTATCGAATTGCGAGTGACATGTGTGTAATGCAATGGCAGTCCGATTCTTGCGTACGGTTAAGGTTTAAGCGCGCACCACCACCGACGTATCCGAAAACACACTTCATATGGATTTGTGTAATTCAACGGAGAGGGCCGTAGCTACTGATTTGGATTTTGTCGTCAGCGGGATCGAGAACAAAACCACTCCTCCTTAGAGGTCTCCCAACCCCGGGTTGTGTACATATGACTACAATCATTCAGTATCAAAAGGATCATGTTCTCTGTCTGTTTCCCCTCCAGTCAAATAACAGTTTAATCGCTTCATGTGATTCTGGGTTGCAGCTGAAACCGAAAACATCACATATGTGAGGAGGGGAAGAAAAAAAAACGCACCTAGAGCTGCGAACGATTTGACTGGACTTTCGTTCCCACAAACTCAGCAGAGCGGCAACCTGTCCTCACATGTTTGGCTTCCCACTGAGCCAGCCTTCCCTCGTTCCCCTGGAGTTTTGACATCAACCAGCCACTGATCCATTCTTACACGCACATTGTGTACACTGAACATAACACTGTGCTCACTGGATACACAAACTTGAAAACGAGCCGACATGTAAACACCCAGGTGAAAGCCAGGCCGCCTGTGCAAACAGCCCAGATAAGTGCAGCTCTCAGTGGTTCAGGGCGCGCCCAGGACAGAAGCAGAGCTCAGGCCCGATCGCAGCTCCGATCTCCAACCTGACAAGATTACACACAGGCTTCCTGTCTCCCCGGGCCCCTGATATCATCTCGGTCGGACTTCTCGCTCCCCTCCCCACACGCCCCTGTCCCGGCCTCAGATAGCACCGATTACGGCCTAATGGGACAGTTTTAATAAGGAAACTACATCGAGCAAAGCAAATGCCCGTCCAACTCCACGCGGCACGCCTCATTTAAGAGACGGATACGCGGGGCAGCTCCTGCCGGACAAGAAAAGTCCGTCTTAGTCAAGGCGGTCATTCATGTGCAGATCGAAAACGAGCAGGACCCCGCTGGTGATGTTTTCTGTTGATTTTTTTCGACAGGAATAACGTCACAATTAAAACCCTCATGCTGTGCAGAACGTTGACTTGTGAATGTTCCCCGTTCTTCCACCTAGTAATTACTCACAGCTCATTTTTATTTAAGCGCACACTGACAATTAGTCCTCCACAGCTTTTCAACAAACAGCCCGAGTTCCTGCTCGATCTCGCGTCATATTTTCGCTCCGCACATGGAGTCAATGAAAACCAAATGCCGCAGCAGGTTCCCGTCATTGATGATTATATGCAGTATGATTACTCAAAAAGGCAAAGGGTCCTTTGCATTTGTTCAAATCCATGTGTTCATATCAATTACACAGACACAACAGGCATAAAAGAGGAGGGTAACATTTTGCAAGGAGCAACGTCATCTATGTCGGGGTTGTAGACTTATTTCCACAAAACATGCATCGCTTGTAAAAGAAATTACAAGCTTCTCCTCACGCGGCCGCTCACTGACTGTCGATCACGATGACACAATCCAGGGCTTTATCAAAATGAACTTATGTTTTTCGAAAAAATCTGAATAGAAATCCGGCTTAATGCACGCCGGATTTTGAGTGCACATTGATCCCAAATCATCAAGCCGACAGATGTAATCACAACCACAAGCTCTAGCTGTTGACAGATGGAAATCAATTACTATAAATGTTTCACAAAAAAAAAATAATAATAAATGGTGCAAGCGCAACTTATTGATTTCATGGACATCTGTCCATTGTTCTAAATCAGACTGAACAATTGCTCGTGTTTACTGAAGGAGATTAAATATTTCCTGTGTGAAAACATATTCCTGTCAAATTGAAACCTTTGAGGTTGTTGCTGCTGTTTTTATTTGCGTGGACACTTGAGGTGATTTGGCGAAAAAAACAAGTACAATATAAGTATGCCCTCCCTGAGGAATCAGGTCATGATTAAGGGAAACAAGAACCACCAGACTGGACTCCCGGGACCTCTACCACTAAACTATCAACAGCACCACTTTCATCACATCTGTCACTTCAGCAAATTACCATATCAGGGGCTACGATCGGAGCAGCAGTCCAAGAAACCGCAATCTCTGCTTTCCGATGCACAATTAAAAGATGTCAAAGCTGGTTCCTTTTACACTGTTTTGGTGCTGGCTGTCAGCGCAACAAACACCATCTTGAAGAGCACTCATTTAGCAGAGAAAAGAAACTGGCCAGGTTCGCTGACAGTGAAGAGGGGGCTCAGTAGCCTCGGGGTATGGGGATAACCAGGGAGCATAAAGGAAAATGGGAGCACAATAAGACAAGCAGTGATAGTGGGAGGGGGCACTCCAACTTTCGTGCCCAGCTCTCTGCTGGGAACCTGGGGGCTACGACGTTGGAGCTCCTCCACCCAGGTATCGTATTCAGCTGGGCCCTCAATGCCGCTGGGCTCCAGTCCAAAACTCCCTGACTGTCTGCCTCGGCGGAGGCGCCATAAGGTAACAGTAGCAGAAATGCCAAAAGGTGAAACCCAATATTCCAGCCAAGCTCGATGGTGTTCTCGTCATTTCACAGAATAAAAAGCCCCCTAGCCACTCGACTGGCTTAAATGCACAAGTGAAATGATCATTGTTGTTATTATCAGGCATGCGCCAATGCGACGAGGACAAAGTCCAGAAAAGGCAAGCATGAATCGATGATACTCTTGATACTTTTTTTCCGTCCCTTCTTTTGAAAGATGTAAAGTATGTGGAGTGAAACCTATGAGAGTTTCAGACATAAATCAACCTCCTCGCACCGACACAACAGAATGGAAAGACTGTGTCCCACATAGAAAAGCCCGGCGACTGAGGGCCCACTGCTTGATCCACTGTAATAGCCTCGACTCTGGAAGAAAGTGCCCTGCCTTCTTTAGATGTCAATTCCCTGCACCTGAATGGCTGATGAACTGCCTAGGGGGGGGACGGGCTGAAATAGACATGTTGAATAGTAGGCTCCTGGCCATGGATGTGACTTTGTTTTTTATATATATATAAACCTGACGTTTTGAATAGCTCCGAGAGCCGTAAGAGGCCAATTTGAACACAGAACATGTTCTGTACTTCGCAATCAAGGCACATGATAGAACAGCTTAGCGATCTGTGCCATTTTCAGGTTTGATTGACAATGAATAATGACACGGTGAAGAAAATCTAAAGAGAGTGAACGGCTGATGACTGTTTACCGAAATTGTTATCCTCGAAAGGCTAGTGAAATTAAGCTCCTCTAAATAGTCAAAACAGCATTAACGGCACTGTAGCCTATAATCTAGCATCATGAACACTAGTGATGTGCATTGTATCAGAAGTGCCGCTGCAAATAAGGATTATTTCCATTATTGGTAAATCGACTCAATTATTTTCTCAAATAGTCACTTATTTGCTCGGCCTATAAACCGTTTTCTTTGCTTTCGGTCTCGATACGAGCTAGTTAGATTGAGCACTGCACGTTCCCATGCATAGCCATTTCATATCAAGAACCGCCCGACAGCTGCACAGGTCAGCTCCAGCTTCCATCACCTCTCCATTTTTTGAAAAGGATATCATATCATTAATCATATCTTGTTGGTAAAGACTCCTGCTCAAACCAAAGTGCGCTCAGATCAAGCGACTGTTCTCCTCCTGGACAGGTAAGCAAACGAGCTTATTTCGCCACAATGTCAAAGGTTTCCCTTGGACTAAAACCTTTGAGTATTCACAAGGCAGGTGCAATGGGACACCAGGGGTCCAGGAAAGACCAGAGTGTGAACAGTGGGGGGAATAATTAGGCTTCTGTAAACTCAACTGTGTGGTCTGAGAAAAAAAAGGGGGTGCTTTCACAACCTTCCGACAACTGCGCAGAGGCCTGCAGATCGTCCAAAACCATCCACACGCTCACAACGTTGCTCTCTGCATCCAGCAGACATGTGCAGCCGCAGCAGCCGCGTCAGCGCGCAGCATAGAGGGGGCGACAGTGGCTCTATTAAACGCTCGTGTGCCGCGAGTGGAATTAATGAGACGGCACGTAAACTCGCGAGCCTACTAAACCGTAATGACACTTCCCGCTGGCAGGTCAGTCATCCGAGCCTGGGCGGCGCAATTTCCGAAACGTGCACTCACAGCCGAAAAAGCAGAGAAAACTACGGTGAGATGAGGCCCCTTGTGGCCACGAGTGGATTCAATCAATCTGAATTAGAGATGTGAAAGGGGGTTCCAAGGTTTTGTCTCGTTTCAAGAGGAGAGGGGGGAAAAAAATTGAAAATTGACCTGGCAGCCTTCATTTAGTGGCAATGTGCTAAAGTATCATAAAGTACGAGGGGGATTCATCACAGTGATCCGCACAAGCAGGGGCGATACACTGGCACAAAGGTTATAAATTGAAACCCATAATACTCATTAGTGTAACACTCAACATCAGTGGCAATCAGAAGTTGCATTAGCTGCGAGAGGGAGATTGGAAAAAATGACATTCCTACAATGACTTAAATACTTAAAAACACCTAGTGGGAAATGCATTCAATCAGAGCGGCTGGGCCAGCTCAGAAACATTTAAAATTTTATGTGAATGTCCGTATATTGGGACGTTTACATTCAGGCTGCATTAAAGGGGCCATTTAAGTGGTGGACCTATTCCTGTCTACGGTTTTCTTCCCATTTCACATCCTTAATCAGTATAAGAGTATGGTCAGAGAGGATAGGAGAATGGGCACATAATGTGTAGAGTAATATACCTTTCTCTACCGTCTAAAAAGCAGAATAAAGCCATCATGTGAACATTTACAGGCATTAGAAATACATAAAAATAGAGAGAATTCCCATGCACTGATTCTGGCGCAGGGCCAAAAAGAAAAAAAGAAAAGTGCAACTGTTACTAAGGGATAGGTCTACAAAACACTGATGTAATGGCTAAAGAAATCTACTTGTATTACAGAATGGCATATGGAGTGATTTACTTTGCATAAAACATTACTGAGACTTGCATTAATGCAAAGATTATTTTTTCTTCTTTGGCCAGCAATTAAAAGTGCTGTACGATTATTTAGTGGCCATCATCTGCTTGATGCTACAGGACAGTGTCCACATTTATCGCATAAATGGATTTGGATGCACATTCAAAATGTTAGAATGAACAAGACCATATATGACAAAAAAAAACAAGAATTGCCGTTTTATTTTCTTCTCGTCAAGAATTCCATTATTTGAGGAACATACAAAACTTTTTTTTAATATTTTCATTATGTCTTTGGCCAGCAATTAAAAGTGCTGTACGATTATTTAGTGGCCATCATCTGCTTGATGCTACAGGACAGTGTCCACATTTATCGCATAAATGGATTTGGATGCACATTCAAAATGTTAGAATGAACAAGACCATATATGACAAAAAAAAACAAGAATTGCTGTTTTATTTTCTTCTCGTCAAGAATTCCATTATTTGAGGAACATACAAAACTTTTTTTTTTATATTTTCATTATGAAGTGCTTCCAACACATTGAGCTCTGACAAAAGATCTCTTAAAAAAAAGAGAGAAAAAAAAAAAAAAAAGCCTACGATAGAGAAGAAGCAGGGTTTCTCTGCACGGTCGTGGAACCTCCTATCACCTGTGAAATATTACATGTCATTTCATGTCGCACAATGTCACTACACATGTGACAAACAGGAGAAGCCTCGCCCCTTCAGCTGCACTGTTCTCCTCCACTACTGTATCAACACCAGCAGGGAAACGGGCATTTTCCATCGGAAGGTATCACTGCTACACCATATACTATACATTTGTAACACTGTTGAATTAAAGCAGTGATTTTGTCACACCGGTTGTTTTCCTCTTGGTTGCAGCCAAAGTCTGTGACGATGTGGGCTTTGAACAAACAGGGCACACCACCTGTATGGGAGAGGAGAAGATGGGCTCCAGGCCAGCGGTATCTCACGTGCTGCTTAGGCCTGTGACGCAAGCCTCTCAATGATTCTCCTGTAGTCTTCCACCACAACCTGATAACTCTTCTCGAGCTCCTCGTGCTGCGTCTCAGTGTCCATCTGACCCATGTGGGACACCAGCTCCTCTGGCCGCAGGCACTTCCTCATCTTTGCCAGCTCCCTCTGATTTTTCTGCACGACACCAAACAGCATGGACAGTAGCAGAAGGGGGGGGATTAACATTTTTGGAGATGTATGGAGAAGATTTCTCATCATGGACGGAGAGCACACATTCACTTGGTCCAGTACAAGCTGCTGCTCAGATGCACAGGCATGCAGACATGGTCAGTGGGGAATTTGGGGGAAAGAGCAGAAATGTCATAATCTCCACTCACATTCTCAGAGCAGCAGTTTCTGCCATGGAACTAACTGCACACTACATCTCCTCAGGGAAGGAAAATGGTCTGCATCTGGCCGCCAGATCTTTCTTTGCCACTCTCTCAAGGAATTCCTGCCTCCCGCTTCACCACATAGGTCCTTTCCATGTCAGATTCTGCCTTTTTTTTTTTGAGACATGCGGTTCACCCGCTGACAGCAAATTCTCTAATGGCCGGTATGTGAAATCTCAGCGAGCAACTCAAATATAAAACGTCACAAGCAAACAGGATGCAGGGTGTTAAGCTGGGGCGCACACATCTAGCCAGCATTTCCCCACTGTCGAGTCTGGTGAATTGGAATCAGGGAAGCTTATGGCGCTCTCTTCACCAAGCTTAAAACTCAAAGCAAACTTTCAAAGAAAACCTTGAGAAAATAGAAAGTGATTTTCTTTAAATTGCACTGTTTTGCAGATGAAGTTAAAAGGGAGCTGCAAAAGTAAAGTAAGAGAACGCTTTAAACACACTTTCATGAAAATTATTCCTTCCAAAGAAATGCAAATCCTGACTAATGGTATGTGCCTGAATAGAAAAAAAAAACCCCCATCAGCAGCGAAGCCACAGGCGCCTGGTGCCCTATTGTCGGAGTAAAAATATGGCACTAATAATCCATTTTCATAGGATCAGTTTTTAAGAATATTCTTTTTTCATTTTTTTTTAAAAAAGGTAACACAGTAAGCCACTCAAATCCATGCTGTACATTGGCCATTTTGTTTCCTACACAATACACGCTGTATTGTTACGCTAAAGAAGGGGGAAGGCTGTATACTGGACTGTTGTTTGATGGCAACAGAGAAAGGTGGATTTATTTATTTATGTTTAATAACAAGCGTAAATCTCTCACCCACACTGCAACCCTCTCTTCATCAACATGCACAGAATACTGCTTTGAAGGCGTGATGTAAAAAAACCTCACCCTGTATGGTCCAAATAGCCTCTTCTTCACCTCCAGACGATATTCTCTTGCTTTTTCTTCATCACTCATGTCTGTGGCTCTCAGGCGCAGAATTTCATACACCCGCCTCGCGTGTTTCTGTAGAAGGGGGAACATTTTTTTATAAATTTCATGCAATTCCTTTTAATGCTTATCAAGGTATCTCAAAAGGAACACACCACACATCGTGGCACAATAGGTACAGGAAATTGTTACACCCATTTGGGGTGTAAGATAAAACTGGCCTATACATATCTATTCCAAAAGCAAAGTTTTCCTTTCAAAGCTATCCCTTTGTCCCTTTAAATTACAAACTCTATACTATTAACAGTTAAAGGACCCAAGGGAGAATTCAGAAAGTATTCAGGATAAAGCAGCAAACTACGTTGCTGAACAAGAGAATGCCGCAAGAATGCCAAGAAAACGGGAAAACTGGTCTCAGGGTAAACGTTAACGGGGACACACAAGAAGAAAAACTAAGCTCAGTTTAAAAATAAGCAATAAAAGATTAGAGCATTAGATCATGTTGTAGTCATTACAATACAGTGAAGACTGTCATCCCTTGGCTCAAAGCAGATAAACAGTTTTCTTAATCTTTACAGCCTCTGCTGTTAGCAAGTGAAAGTGGAAGACGGGAAAACAGAAAGTAATTGCAGCCTCATGTAGCACCTTGTTGATTTTCAGCTTGTCTTGTGGCTCTTTGATCATGTCGGCTGAGAAGCCGAGGAGCAGCTTGTCCTTAGCGAAGGAAGACAGGCCTTGACAAAGTTTAACCAGCACGTAGTCTCTCAGCTTCACGTAGTTCTCAGAGGGATCTTCAGCTGCAAGCCAACGACATAACACCGTGCAAATGAGTTATCAGTGTAAGCGATAATTAACAATAACCGGCACACATTGAGCATTTCGGCACAGGCCAAGGGCCAAATGAACCTTGAAATAGGTACCCATTTAATTGGCGAATAAAAAAAAATAAAAAAAAAGAAAAAAGATAAAGGATTTCTCTGTGAAAGAAAAAGAGCTGGGATGCCTCTTTAGTATTCATTCTCCGTCTCTATGCAAGCCAACCATTTTGATGCAGCTAGTTTCAATAGAAGCTTAGTACATTCTGGTATACATGCCAACCCTCCAAATTAACTCACCCCCTGGGATCCACCAACTGCAGAGACAAATCATTTCAACAGTTCGGGGGTGAAACAGGGATCTTATATTAAAGCTTTATCCACGCCTTCCTCAACACAGTAAATGGCATTTAAAAGAAAAACAGACGCTCACCTGTGATGTCTTGCACTTTGGGGAGGCTGCAATAAAATCTGTGCACCGCCTCCAGGAGCTGAGCCCCGTGACCCTCTCCTTGGAACGGAGGCAGGATCAGCATTTGGCTGTTTCGTTAAAAGGCCGAGAGAGATGTAAACATCAAACCAATGACGAAACAGGTTCGCTCAAAACCTGCTCATAAAACTGCAGACATCCGAGCAGTTATTCTGATTAAGAACGGAACATCTTCAAAGCAGGAAATAATAGATTGTTACCCCGATCCATCAATGCAACAAATCAAATCACATCAAAAGCTTATCTATAAAGCTGTTTTCAGACACAAATCACCGTGGTTGGGTAATGAAACAAAATCTGGTTGAATGGTTGGCTATATAAGCCAGTAATTTGGGCTCCTTTGGAAGAGGATAAAGAAATGTATAATTTTCCACTCCCTTTTCATACAAAAGAATGGGAAGGCACGTGCTGCCCCGGCAATTACCTTACACGTGGTCGAGTTTTGTCTGGGTACACGTAGTAATTATAAACTGTCATGTAGCCAACAGTTGCGTAGAGAGTCTCCCCATCTTTATTGTACTTTTCAAATCTGCAGATAAAACACAAAGGCAAATAGGTCAATTACAGGCACACTCCCATCCAGTGACCATTTTAGCCTCTCTGTTCTCGTGCCCACCCTTCACCCCCGCGTCAGCATGTTAGAGTAGCCAGGCCATGATTGGTACACCTGCTACAACCTGAATACATTATGCACTTAATTGGAGTACTGCAACTTAGAGGAAGAGAAGGGGCTGGAGGAGGGACTGAGCTCCTCCAGATCACTTCAGTCCATTTTCCCTATTGTCAGTATTAATAGGTGCCAGGGTAAAGAAAACACTGGCAGAGGCTCTTTTTACTGTTAAGACATTGTCCAGTGTTTCAAAAGACAACAGTATTCAATTCAGCCCTTGCCCCTGAAAAATCTGAAAAGGGCTTTGGACACAAAGGAAGCTCTTGCCTGATCAACAATTCTCCTACAGGGGGAAATATAATCAAACTGGCCTGGTAATTGGTCACAAGCGCCTCAAAGGGGGGCTTTGTTTTCCAATGACACAAAAAAGCTTCAGCATCGGGGTGGGTGCACGAGGGGTCGTGGTGGGTGGGGGGGTTTGATGTCAATTAAGGAGGGCACTCACACAAGAAAGAAGTCCCAACGATCGTCGTCTGCGTCAATGAAGCTGGCCGTCTCTATGAACCACATGAGGAAGGTCTGCAGGCGCTCGTGGTACTCTAGGAATCCCGGGCAGGTGATATCCGCCTGGGGCAAAAAACAGAAGTTTGGGATGGTTTAAAGTAGAGTGAGATCTGTTCTCTAAAAGTCTGACCAAAAAGTTATGAAAAGGGTATTTAAATGCGAAAAGGCTTCCTGGATTAGATGGGTCAGGCGACGTTGGCGATGTTTGTACCTTGTGAATCTGGTATGTGAGTTCTCCTGCCTCCTCGCTGTGGACAGTGTAGGTGTGAAGCAGGCTGCCGAAGGGCTTGAAATTGGCCTCCTTCTCCAGCAGTGAGATGAAGTCGTCAGTGTTGCAGGTGAACCCAGCGGGAACAATTTCCCGGATCTTCCCTTCGACATCATCGGGCTGTGTAAAAAATGTTAAAATAAAGCAATTGAGCAAACTGAAATGACTAATATAAATAAAATCTACGTTTAAATATACTTTATGTCATTAATACGGATTTCATGTTCTTAAATTAGGAAGTCCGCAAAAAAAAAAAAAAAGGTGCAAAATACTGAAGGCATACGCGTTTTGTTCCGATGAAAAGAAAACCATTAGGCAATTAAAACTGTCAGCTGAGCAGAGACCACAGCAGTAGCCCCCCTGCCTCCCAGTGAAAGGACCACTTAAATCAGTACATTTACTACTTATGTTAAACCATGAATATGTGATGAAGTTGCCACAATAAAAGCATTTCTGCTTCTCACTGGGAAATAAAATCTTATGAATTGATCTCAACTTAACAAACCTTTGGGCATCCATAATGGAGGCCTCTCCTCTAATCCTGCCAAGTGAACCCAATCAAATGAATTTGGCCCCTGCGTTTTTCAAAGAGCCCCGGAGACAAAGGGGCCCTACCCTTGGACTTTTTACTCAGTGCAACGTGTGGTTAGTTCAGCTGTAATGTTTGCATTGTATCCATTTCCACAAGGATTGACATGAGAACACTCTGCTAAGCAGCCCTTTCACACCATTTACATGTGTGATGGGCATTATTTCGGCACAGAGACCCTTGCTGCTCAGCATTGAAAACTGGGAAATGAAGAAGGTCTGAGCAAAATGCACTACAAAAGGCTAATACAACATACTGCTAATTCCCCCTTTTCAGACATCAGCTAATATCTAACTGGGAGTAATGCACCTGCAGCTGAATGCCTCTTAACCATTGTAATTGTTCAGTCACAGTTCTAAGGAACAAGGAGCATACTTAAAAGGCCATGGACAAACAAGTCCCTTTGTCCCAGGCACTCTCCTACATACTAGACACTAAATTGCACAACCTTCCAGAATAGATGCCTTAGTTTGGGCATGAATATAACTTAACAATCTACCTTTAGAGCATTTTGTTAATGTCTTTGATTTCTAACAATAAGAACAAAAGGACAACAAACTACCTAATTTGTTGTGCTGGCATTACTTCTGCTTTAATCAGATTCAATGACCATACGACATTCAGGATCCACATTCATATTTTGTTTTTG
>JAFBJU010002861.1:32260-66729 GCA_016785305.1 Colistium nudipinnis | reverse complement strand
TGCAGTCAGCAGTATATTCCAGTACGCAGCCCACATGCACAGTGGCTCTGGCACGAATATCATTGGTTTCAAGGTAGA
Organism: Colistium nudipinnis; assembly: GCA_016785305.1. NCBI lineage: Eukaryota > Metazoa > Chordata > Actinopteri > Pleuronectiformes > Rhombosoleidae > Colistium > Colistium nudipinnis. Next base: position 66,651 of record JAFBJU010002861.1, on the reverse strand, counting down.
AGAAATAGTATATGTTTTGGCAAATTTAAAGGAGAGAAGGTGACATTTGATTAGAGACCAGTATCAACATGGCAGCTGCATAAACTCCATGTCTGCCTCCCCTCTCTCGCTCTCTTCTCTCGGCAGCTGCACCGCACACCGGCCATCCACACGCACTCAGAGACAAACACTCTTCAGATGCAGCCTGAACTCTGCTGCTCCCTCACTCCCTGCCTCTACACCAGCTGCACTCAAACCCCTTGACAAGGTGAACACTCAGGGGTCAGCCCTGAACACTAAGTAGTGGCGCACACACAGACGCAAGGTAGCCAGCGCATTTCAGTTTGAAGATCAGCATCAAACTATGCTCCCTAAAAGTCTAATGGCTCTAGGATCCCAAAAAGTAAATTGGTTTCTTTTATTTTTGGAGGTGCCAAAGATGTAAGTAACGTGGTGCTCCTCGACCCCCAAGGGGAAGCACCATCGCTGTTAATGCGACGAGTCATAATTGAAATGTGTGTGCAAAAATATCAAATCCGCTCGAGTTTATACCCTCCTGGTCCCTTTACTTACAGCTGAAGGCCACATTGACCGGCACTGGGCCCCCTGCTGTCTCTAGATAGGACAGATGTCCCAGAGCTGAATCATCTGTACTAAAATGAGGCCTGGGCCACTTCATGTACAATTTTCTCAAACTTAAGAAATATTCAAAGATGCTAGTGGCCTTTTCATGAAAAAGAAAAGAGGATGTGTACTTCCCTCAACGCTCTGCTTTTTGTCTCAATACTGGCTGCAATTGTTTTTATGAATTCTTATTAGTATGTGAAGTTGCACCTACTAAGCAGTGCTACTTTCAGTGGAACAATTTCATGCCATTATCTGACTGATTAATTAAAATGATTGTTACAATTGGATGTCTCAGTTTAAAAGGAAAAAATATTTACAGAAATGGCATAGATTTTTTTATCACGCCATGAAGAACAATTCCCTCCTGGAAATGTATATCCAAGATATCCAACCGTGTCACATTACTCCTCCTGCTGATTCAATCACACAAACCTCTGAAAATCAATGTCTCATGTTAGACCCCGCATACAAACCCATTTAAAACCCTTGTCTTCCGACAGGGAGGAGTAGGATTAGTGTCCCTAGACACAGGGGACCATGGTGGGATGAGATTTAGTCTAACAAAACAGGAGATTTCTTACAGGAATAATATACCCACCCAGTGAGGGTCTAAGTTACTTCAGTAAGTGAAGAAACAAGAAACACAACAAAGAATCACAAAAGAGAGCCTATGGTCTAACTAAAAAACGAACGCACAATCCCACAGTCACACACTTATGGAGGTAACTACTCATAAAGCTACATGGTGTTTGTCAAATCTACAGTTAGATCCAGTAAACTTCCGATTAATGACATCTATTGTGTTGTGCTTTCATATAATGTTAAAGATGTTTTACTATTTGTCCAATAAACACAAATCCTTGCAATTTTCACTTTGCCAGCCTCTGCTGTTTGTTTTTAAAAACACAAATTAACTATGAACAAATAAACAGAGCAAAAATTCAGAATTCCCTTAAAAACAATCAACATTTTTCAGATTTCACAATATAGAATAACTGTGGAGCCAGGAACATTCTCATCAGTCACCTTTTAGTAATATTTAGGTAAAATTGTCAAGTTGTGGCATTACACAAAGAGGCAACAGCCTCTGGTTTGCTAGAATAAAGAAATGCAAGTCCTACCTCCACACAATCAAACGTCTCAGTAACTTTTGAGGCATATTTCACTTTGAAGAGGGTGCTCAGGTTTCCAGCAGTGTAGAAGAGTTGTATCTGAAGTCCTTTGTATCCAAAAGCGACCTCACTGCAGACAAAGTGATAAAGAATTATTAAAACTTCAAGTGAGGCTGCACATGCTTTGACTTGGACAGTGACTTGCAAAGGAAGAACAACAACATAAATGTTTCTTGTGATGTCTTGTCATTAATATATGTATTTAAATTAGTAGGAGAAAAACAAACAACTGATTATTCTTATAAAATAAAATATATATTAAACTTGAGAGGATGACACACGTTTACTGTGGGCCTGGACATGTATTTCACTGTGTTGCAGTGTTTCCCTCACCACATCCCTGGCAGTTCATAACAAAATAGAATTCATCATTATGCAATGTGTGATTAAGCTTTACCAGCAATTACGCTTGCTGAAATAATTAATGCCCCAATTACCGAGTTCCCTTTGAGCTGATTGCAGCAAGTGCAAAAATAACCAATCCTAGTTTTGACTAATTTGGAAATGCAATTTAGAGCGTATTGACGTGCTGCTGTAAGCCTACACAGCGACACAGGTGTCACTGCTAACAATTTAGTCTTGTTCAGATCAATAGCGTAGCCTCTCTGGCTACACATTAGGAAAATAAATGTAATCTTTTCAGGTGTTTGAGGATAAAATAACATGCAAGACAGTATACATCTTCACTGGCACTAGGGACTGCATGTTACTCTATCAGGAAATACTATGAGAAATCAATTTGACGAAAATAGAACATGTGAATGAAAGAATGTAAATACAATTATACAAATGAAAAATCAGTTGGAATTAGTAGGTTAAAGGTGTGTGAACTTTTTAAGTGATAATGACTTTTAGATAATCCTGTAGCTGTAAAACAACAAAAGAAATGTGCAAACATGTAAATTAATCCTGCATGAGATTTTCACATTTATGCATGTGTAGAGAAGATATGTTTTCGTAAAATGAAAAAAGTGATTGATTAACAAATATGTATTTTTGATTTAATTATAAATATCCCTTTATCAAAAGTTCAAACTCTTAATGAATCTAATTTGAGTCAGTAGAAATGTACTTATTCACTCATTACAAAACATCAAACTTGCATTAAAAATGCATTAAACACATAGCTGAGGTTAGAATGTGTTTAGGAAAGTTTGGCATATTGGTTGGAAGCACAAAGAAAGAACAAGACCAAGTCCGGCATCACAAATGGTACATTCAAAATGTACCATCAAGAATTTGGCCACATTAGAGAACATTGCATACACAAAAAGCCCAACATTGTGAGAGACCCTACTGAGGATGTTATACATATGCCAAAATGCATTTCTTTTGCATTTTGAGTATGTATGCAAATACTCACTCGTCCCCATATAGCTGGTGGCTGTACTCAGGATGAAATGTAGCGCCATCATCATCAACATCCTCAGGGAAGCGGACTGCGAAGAAAGAAGATGGGGTTGATTTAAATTAAATGAAGATTGTATTGCATATTCATTTGCAAGACATTAAAAGAGAGAACCTTTGACATACCAAGTTTCAAAGATATAGCTTCATTGGTGTCACATTTGTATTCAGCCAGTTTTTTCTCCATAGCATTTACCCCTGGGGAAACAGAGTTTTTTTTTATTAGAAGTTCTTTCTTAAGAAACATTTTCTACTTTGATCCTGCTAAGAGAGATGCAAAGATTAGTTGATTAGATGATATCTTGATGATTCTTTTTAAATGAACATTAAAACTTTTGTTGATCCCAACTTTTACATAGATTGATGATTTACTATTTCACACCTGAGTGTAGACTTAACAACATTGCATTTTGTTAATAGGATGAGACGGTTATTAGACAAACAATGCTAAAGGACTCAATGACCCATTTAGCCACACCATGAAGTTCCACAGGTCCCATCAGTGCATCCACTGAGTAACAGCAACATCTACGGTTTGTACAGCAAATTAACACGAAATCGAAGAGGAGCATGCATATAAACTCACACATATATCAGTTAACATATACACATTCAGTAAACACATTCAACTTGAAAGCCAAGCGTCACACAAACACGCAACACGCCATGGCAGCCTGATAGCATGCTACTGTTGTTAGCAGGCAGGCCCCCACTGCTGCCAGTGCAATGTGACGTTAGTTAGCATAGCTCGCTATGTTTTGAACAGTGCACTATCCGCTTCAAACGCTCCTGCGGGCTTAAAGCGGGACACATGTCATTGTTAGTGAATGCAGACTGTATCGAATACAGGACATTTAAGACACAGACACATTATAGCACTTACCCGCCATTTCTGCTCTGTGTACTACCGAGCTGCGCTTTCCCAAAAGACCCGCGGAAACAGAACCACTTCCGGGTCCTTCTGTTTCCGCAAAACCCGGAAGTGTTTTTTTTTTTTTTTACCGGCTCGACTAGTAGTTCTATTTGCAGCATTTAATATGTTAATACATTAACTGATATTAGAAAATAATATAATTGTAAATCGGTTAATGAGTAAATAATGTATTTTTTGTAAGATGTTTTTGCAATGAATTCTGTCTGATATAGACAACTAAAGACAAATAAATGTTGTTTAGAAATTGGTTAGGGTGTCATCTCAATAAAATGAACAGATATTGAATCTCAAGGGAGAGCGTAATTCTGAGCATCCCTCTGAGCACTGGTAATGCTCTGCTATCATCTTAACCTCAGCTATTTCGTCCTACAGGAGCACCAGTGAATGACCTATCCAGTCATGTTTAAGCCACTGCAATTTTATCTCTACTACACTGTCATCACTAGATTATCCCTTTCCTGAACGATGCCATACCTTTACAATCCTTGGGTAACAACTTGTGTCTGCATGGAGGCAGAACATGCTGCTTGATCTTTGACCTTAAAACTATAGCCGTTTTTCTGGAAATGTAGGGGAATGAAAAAATCCAAAAATAAATGGAGCAAATTCAGTTTTATAGTGCGAAGTAGTTTTTATCTGTCTGAATTGGCTCGGTCAGTGGCATGAATATGTTAGAAGAAGATAAGTAGCAGTAGCTTAAGTATTCGAGTACATGCGGCTCCTCAAGCAATACGCTGAATATTAAATTACTTTTCATTTATTTAAATGAAAAGCTGCACAAAGGTATATACAATAAAAAGCTACACAGCCCTTTTACGTTACTGTAAAGGTTGCAGCATGTTAGTGTATACCATTTCCTGTACTTTTTACAATCTATATATTACTGCATATTTGTCTGTATATGTTACAGTACACATTGCTTTGTACACGTTTCCGTGCATATGTTACTACATATGTTGCTGTGTACGTTACTGTATATTTTACCACATGTTGCTACATGTTATGGTGCATGACTAGACTGCAAATTTCCCCCCTGTGGGACAATAAAGGATTATCTTATCTTATCTTATGATGCTTTATATTTCACCATATACGTTATGCTAATGTATGTGTGTGTACTACACGTTGCCGCATGTATTGAAGTATGTTTTACAAAACATGTTACTGTACATGTTGCTACATAATGTTACAGTATATTTTGACACACATGTTGCTGCTGTATGACTTGTTGCACCTTCTCAGCAGGAGAGGAGCTCAGTGGACCGTCCGTGTCCTCGCCTGACCCGACAGGAAATACCGGGAGACATCCAGCTCCGTCTCGGCCGCGGAGAGAAAAGGACAATACTGCGCTACATATATGAGAGTGTGTGTGTGTGTGTGTGTGTGTGTGTGTGGGGGGGGGGGGGGTGGGGGGGGGGGGGTGTTTGTATGTGTGCGTGGTGCCGTGCCCGCTGACATCCTGATGCCCAGCGCCTGCGCCAGTCTTCGGCAGCTGACGTCACGGCCAGCATGGCGGTCAAGGTGACTCCGTCAATATCTCTGTTATCACATATGAGTTTTGGAGGCATGAAAAGCGGACGGGAAGGATCCGGAGAGCAGCGTGTCCGTGCGGACGCATGGCTCCGTTGAAGCTCGTGGCTGAAAGTCCAGCGGCGTGTCCCTTAATCTTTATCCCGCATCTTGCCATAGGCGCATCTGTGCCGGCCTCGCAGAGACAGCTGTAATCTCTTTCCTCTGTTGCATCTCTCCGTCAGAGGCTCTGAGGATTGAAGCGCTTTTATTCTGTGGCGTGAAAGGATCGCAGCTTTGTCATTTTCTAATGCAGGGTGTTGTTGTTGTTGCCGTAGTCATCTGGGATCGATCCTGCGTAAAAAAAAACAAAAAAACAACAACAACAGAGCTTAACAGTATTGATTGCATAGATTGAACGTATGGAAAAGTATCCTGCTGCAGTCTACACTGTATCGGCATGATCATCTCTCTGTGAACTTTTAAAAACTTAAACGTGTCTTTTTATAGGTGCAAGCGACAAGAAGAGCGGATCCCCATGATTTGAAGACTATCTTTCTGAAGGTAAGACTCACAGAGAACTCAAAAAAGAACAAATACGGCCACACACAAATACAAATACATAATCAAACTGTCTATTACAAGTGTACTAGTGTGCTGCAGTCCCTAAGACGTTTCTGTGTGGTGGTGGTGGTGGTACATAGTTCAGTAAAGGTCACACAAATGCTTGGACTAATTTTGGATCCGCTTCAACAGAGAATCTCCCCAGCTCTGACTCCATGCATGTGTTTGGAGTGTGTTTTGTGCAAGTTTGTTTAACTGTCCAATGTCCTACGTGGAGTATAAACTTATCTATGAAATAAATTGGTGGTCCTGAGTTCCAAATCGCCCCCTTTGCTCCCTCCATCTCTTCACACTGCTGTAAGAGGGCTGCTTAATTTGTGATGCATATTCAGGTGGAAGAGTTAATTACTGGAAGCTCATTGTGACTGCCTGTATAATTTGATTAAGAACTACTTGAGGCCTACTGTGAGGGTGAATGGATACACAATCATATGATGGAGAAATGTGGCAATAAATTGCTCGGAATTAATATTTTCACTTAAAGCATTAATTCAGCAGAGTGCATTGAATTGTAGCCTTGAAAACACTTGAAGGGCTTGAAGGTCTCCGCCCACACTCCTTTGTTTATCCCATGCTTTCTCTATCTGATCTTGGCTCAGACCCATGAGTGTGGCCTTTCTGTTGCCAGTTCATGTGGCGCTTGTGTTTCCCAGAGCTATCTCTGTTCCAACTTGAAACCCAACCGGGCTCTAAAAATGACCGTACGTCTTAAAGCGTGACTGTGAGCTCAGGTTTAGTACACTGCTGCATAAGCTTTGCATGTCTTGCTTCGGTCAAATGGCATTACAAAGCACACTTGCAAGGGGATTGTCATTGATATGTCACAGTGGACTTAGCATTGTATATATTTAAATTAGGTTCTAGTTCAAATGAACGCATTTATCATGACGTGAGATTCTTCTGCTGAGGTAGCACTTGATGTTTCAGTCAGACATGTATTTATAAGTAATAAATCAGACAAAAATAAACAATCATTATCTGACACTGTACCACAATATCTCCCTATTTTGTGGCGTAAAATCTATATTACTTACCTTCATTGTTGGAAGTGACCTCCTAAATGTTTGGTTTTAATTCCAAGCTCAACCACCAGACATACACGAGCACCCAATATCTGAGGTGCCCTTAAGCAATGTCTTCCATGAAACAGTGGCCAAAAAATTCTACTGGAAAAGTTCCAGATGTGTATGTGTGTAACAGTGTGAGTGTGAACTGGCTGTTCCTGGAACAGACTGTACTCGGATTAAATCAAGGTTAAAAAATATGGATACTGTATGCAGCAACAATGTGAGGACCATATTTATTGCAGTGAATAGCACAGTATGCACCATTTACATAAACAACGTTGTGTGAAAGAATTTTGATTCACTATATCGCTTTTAGCTGATGCAAAGTATATTGTTGTGTGCTGTACAACAACTGAAAGAGACTGGCGCTTATTTTTTCGTGACACAATGCACCGCGGCTTTGTATAGATTTAAAAATACTGTGTAACACACCGATAAACACAAACATGGCATTTTCACAAAGAAAAGAGACACCAAATAAAAGAGCGACCGTCAAACAGAATCGTGGATTTATCACCTCCTGGTCTTTTTTTTCCCCTCTTTCCGTGTATTAAGTCAACACATGTTTCTTTCTCTCTGCACACATAACTATTCTTAATCCAGATCTACTCCACATAATGTACAACTCTGTTGGTTTCTCTTCTGCAGTATGCCAGTGTGGTGGAGGATGGAGAGCATTACATGACTCCCAGGGACTTTGTACAAAGTTACCTGGGTCTGCATACACAACCTCAACATAACCCCAAAACGGTGGAGCTGATAGCTGGAGTGGCTGACACCACTAAAGATGGGTGAGTAAAGCCGTTTTTTAAGTCACAGTTTATGAGGATTTATTTAAGTCCCTTGATAAGATAAGTCAAAATCAATAGGACTAAAAACGGTTGCACATACACTCACAGCTTTTGTAAGATTGTTCCAGGTGCAAATGTCCTTTGTTCAGCTAGCACGTTTTCCTTCTTTCCTGTCCCAACAGACTGATCTCTTTCCAGGAGTTTCAGGCCTTTGAATCCGTTCTTTGTGCCCCCGATGCCTTGTTCATAGTTGCCTTTCAGTTGTTTGACAAGACCGGCGCAGGGAATATCTCGTTCGGTATGTACATGGAGGTTAAAGTCGGCACGCTGCTGTGGGGGTACATTTCCAACGTAACCCCAGGAGACTATGCGTCATTTAACATATAGAGGGTGTAGTACCAAAGATGTTGACTTCAGAAAATTATTAATTCTATTAGTGAAAGATAGCCAGGCTGATGGAAAGAACCAAAAACAACTCCTAAACTGGGCGCTTGAGAGTAACGTTAAATCTTCTCGTTTTCAGGTACTATTCTTGCAGGTGTGTGCATTGTAAATTACTGTAGCGGTAGCCAGGTCTGTCTTTCCTGAGCTTCACAGCCCTGTTAAGGGTTACATACTGTATGCCAGCAGCCTGTATATTTGTTAAGTCTCATCTCAAGGGAGGACAGCAAGAGAGCTATTTGGAATGTCACATTATTACCAGCACCATCTGACAAGAAGAGAAAAGAATCCAGCATGTCATGAAGCGAGCGGTGCAGAGTCATTCAGAGCAGCTGCTGATGTGCTCTTTCCGTGCAATGGGCTTCCATAAAGGTGACTAAAAATTGAGAGCCGTGCCGATGCAGAAACATTTTCGGTATGGGTTAAAAACCCCTCAAAATGTAAAAGGAGTGGGACTGTCAAACAGTCTGTTCAGCTTCACGGTCCAAATGGACTCGACTCTTAACTTATACGATGTTTTTTCGACAAATGGCATGAGGAGACGAGGTGGACATCACAGTTGCATCTTGCAGATGGCTTTAGATGTTCTTTCCATCTGTCTCTGGGTTATTGCTCATTGGCGTCTCACTCTTCCAGAGAATGTACGCGACATCTTCAGCCAGACCACGGTCCATCACCACATCCCCTTCAACTGGGACTGTGAGTTCATCAGGCTACACTTCGGCCATAAAAGAAGCAAGCATCTCAGCTACACGGAGTTCGCCCAGTTTTTGCAGGTATAAATGCTGTCACAGAAACGCATCAGGAAATCCTCCAAAACGAAAAGACCAGTCTGATAGTTCGGGAAATAAGCTTCTTCGCTTGTCCGATGAGAGGATTGACCCCATTCTCATGTCTGTATGATAAATATGAAGCAGCTGTTTAGGATAGTTCAAAAACAGGGCTGAAAACGAGCGTGTCGGACTCTTTCCAAGGTACGGAATCTTCCAAAAATCGAAATTAAATATATTTAGTTCGCTTCTTAGCTTTTTTTCCCTTTTGTCCCACATGCACAATTCCACGTAAATGTGTTCAATTCAGCAGCTCAACAACAGATACAATTAAAGGTTGTGTATGTAGCATTTCAGACATTTTTTTCCTGCAAATGGAAATGCATATGTAGTACGCCAACTACGTGCTATTTTGCAAGTTGTGGTGCCGTGTTGCATCTTCAGAGTCATCCCTTCAGCTGTTCCGGTGGCTTTTTCGGTAGCCCAGTGGGTCTCACTTACTCAATTACTATTGTCGTTTGGCTTTATTGGTTGTTTCTTTTTGAGACCCTCTGTGCTGTTAAAGCACTTCGGTCAGGGGTTGGGAAGCGGGTTTGGAGTCGAGGGCTGAGGCAGACGCTGGGTGGTCCCATAGTAAGACAGGCTTCACTGTGGCTCCACTGCAGTGTGGGATCCCTCAGAGCACTTTGTGGTTTATCATACATGACTAGGGCTCCCCACTGCTACACCAAAGACCCTTTGTGCTCATGATTTGATTTACATCTATCATGATTACTGACTTGTTTTACTGTCACGTTCAAGCACATTTCGTTTCCTTTAACGGAGCATAACTGATATAAAGATATTTTATATTTGATTCTTTTTCCAGCGGCCTTAGCTTTGACACCTTATGGTTGTTGCCGTATGCGGCCGGACTTGAAACTTCAGTGCATGCAGACGTGGTCGAAGATTTCTAAGCTTTGTAAGTATGATGTTTTGATGAGGCAACAGCGCATCATCCTGAGCCCTCAACGATATAATCAGCAAACATTGTGTGAATGAATCTTCGGCAACAATCCGCTGATTAGGTTATCAGCAGAAGAGTGTAAAGATGAAGTTACAGCTAAGCATTGTAGTGACGTTGCCCTGTGGTCCTCTGGTTGTATGCGATGAGCCCTGACAGCAGACACTGACCTGGGGTCAGCCCCCCCCCTGCATCCCCTTCTGATTGCACGGTTGTCATACTGAATCATCGTCCGGCAGACACACCTGCCGACCGTCTCGGGGCTCGGCTCTGGATCAGACTTCTCGGGACATGGTTTCCATTAGTCTCCGGAGAAACAGTGGTGATTACAAAAGCCAGTGTCTGACACCGTCATATCTGATGACTTTCACATCTGTCTAACGCCGATATTATTATACTTTCTTCCAGAAAAAAGTTTCCTTTCCTCCCTGACTTGCCCTTCTCCTCATCACGGTAACACAGTTCTTTTGTCAGCTAACGGCCTTTTTGCGTGTGTTACTGCAGGAGCTGCAGTCGGAGCATGCCCGCCAGGCATTTGCACAAAAAGACAAGAATAAAAGTGGCACCATCCCTGCCTTGGACTTCAGCGACATCATGGCCACCATAAGACACCACATGCTGACTCCGTTTGTAGAGGAGAATCTGGTCTCAGTGAGTTGTGCGGCTTTTCGGTTTCAGAAAACGCTGGAATGCTCAACCCAAAAAAAGGGGAATTTTAAGGTGTAAATAGAAGTAAAACGCTAACAAACTGATTGGCTGACTGATTGTCAGATTCCAGTTTCCAGGGTCCAAATGTAATCAGGCTAGCGTCAGATCTTGAAACATAAGGGAACACAGGGCAGGAAGCAATCTTACATTGATATCCATATGATCATATTCCCAATACATTCAGCAGACTAAGGAAGATTCCAAAACACTTATTTGTAGACCACCTGCTCAGAAGAAACGATTGATTCCGGATCTTTCTCTAGGCTGCAGGAGGCACCACCTCCCACATGGTGAGCTTCTCCTACTTCAACGCCTTCAACGCCCTCCTAAACAACATGGAGCTGGTCCGCAAGATTTACAGCACCCTCGCCGGCACGCACAGAGACGTACTGGTGACCAAAGGTACATAGTACAGGGTCTCCCGACGACCTTGGAATGTCCTGTCCTGTGTGCATTTCATATGTGATCTCAAATGTAGCCCTTCGATCACGTTTCAACTTTCTTGACAGAGTGGTGTGCGTGGGCACACAGGGAACATTTACTGTAGCGCTTAATTACACAGGTAAATCAAACCTTATACCGTGGTAATCATATCCCCCCCCCCTCACATGTAGAAGCTTTTCCTGATTTCTGTGTTTTTCATTGATACAAAAGACTTTGTTCCTTTACTCCCTCTCCATTGTGTTTTTCTCCTCGCAGAGAGGACACCATGGACAAATAGTATTTGCAAATAATTGTTGTGGTTTTTATGACCATATATGTCTGATAAGTTGGTGTAAAGCAAAATATCACGCGTTAGCTCCCCGTCCCAGAGAAGTACTGTATATCATCGCAGTACTCCGAATGGAAGGCCGAATCCTAGGAGCTGACAGGAAGGTCTTTGCGGGAGCGGTTAATCACCAACTCTTCTCCTTCTCTTAACAACTACCGTTCAGTTTCCTTGAGAAGGACCATCCGATGGTTATGGAGCTTCGCAGGGGAACTGCAGATAAAACACATATGAGAGTCACACAGGAGGTACTACGGGGTCACAAGGCAAAACACAGACAGTAGTACAATTAAACACCTATTTATTGGATGCTATTTACCACGCATCCACAATAACCCTAAAACTGTATTTGCAAATACTATTTTACTCTGCAGAAAATATCCGATGTGGTTAACCCTGTGTTTCCTGCTGAAGCCCTGTCTGCATCACTTCATCTCCTCCCGTCTTTCTTTTTTTTCCCATTGTAGAGGAGTTTACCCATGCTGCCAATAAGTTTGGTCAAATCACTCCCATGGAGATTGACATCCTGTATCAGCTCTCTGGGCTCCACTCTCAATCTGGGTACGTTTTTGAACTGAATTTTTGTGAATCTTTCGAGGAGAGCCTGACCTGCAAGCGGGCTGCTGCCCCTCAGGTGCATTAAGTTTCAATTTCAATTTCAATTTCAGTTTCAACCCCAACCTGAACCAAGAAGTATGTTACAGGTCTGTTTATTGGCTGTAAAGATGCAATTATTACTTTCTCAGTTTAACAACAGTGGCTCCACTGGCTGATTTACAAGACAAACATAAAACATGAATACAAAGTTTACAAAGCGTCGGGGGCCGGTGGGGAATATTTGTCTCCAACACTGAGTAACACAACACTTTCATTTACATGTTGGGCCACGGGCTTTCAGCCATCTTTGTTTGTCTGTGGTTTATATAAGCTCAGTTAAGTTGCAGGAATCTAAAGTTATATGCCAGTAAAAAAAAAAAAAAGTCTGTGGAAAATCTTACATCACTGGCTGCCGCTTCGCAGGAGATGCGGGTCTTTTTTTTTTTTTCTTTCCTGGCCTAACTTCCTCTCTCCCCTGCTGTTGCGTGTTAAGGCGGCTGAACCATGCCGACATCGAGAGGATAGCCCCGCTGGAGGAAGGAGATATGCCGTACCACCAAGCAGAGGCCCAGAGACAGGTCGTCTGATTGACTCCTCTAATGCTCCTCATATCCCTGTGCCTTTTATCAAAGCCTCTCCGTCTGCTTCGTTCTCAGGAAAGGCACACAAAAAAGGCAGAATCACCGAATTAGTAGAGTGGCCGTGTTTTTTCTTCCCCCTTGTGAAGTACATTACTTAAACTCCAAGATAAAAGTACACCAATTACAGCCGTGGAAGAGGGATGGATTGTTACGTCGCACCTCGCCATGAAAGGCTCTCTCTCCTTTTTTTATTCACTATAGCCGCACATACGTATCTGCCGCAATCACACATCTGAGACGCTAATAAGAGGCTTTTATCAGCGTGAGGCTCGAGGAGTTTTTCGGGGCCTTTAGCAAAGTCTGATAATGGCAAGAGGGGAGTGGGAGTCGAGGGGGATGTGGGAGAACAAAATAGTTCCTGCCTCCGCCGGATAGCGTGGCTCTATCTCAGGCTGTGGTCAGATTTTTCAAGCCACTCATGCCCCTGGGAATCATGCTCAGAGGTCTGGAATCTGATGCCTTTTGGGTGGTGGTGGTGTGTGTGTGTGTGTGTTTGGGGGGGGGTTCCTGTTGCAATTCGCAGACCTGCCCTTTAGTGGAAGTAGGCTAATAGTTTAAACCCTTTGATCAAGACCTCGATCTTGTTAGCATGCGACCCTGGGTTGAAGCATCTGGGAAGTGGAAATGAGTGATCTGCTCAACCCCCTTCTCATCTGGCCCGGGAGAAGTTACTCACGGCTTCAACCTGCACGTGCGCGCGCACACACACACAGGTTTTAGCGGAGTCCCGCTTGGACTTTGTAATATTCGTGTAGATACTTATCTGAACATGGAAAAGGCTTGTGGGGCTAATCTGTTCCCCTGCACCACAGTGAAAACAAAGGGGCTCCACTCACCACATCAAGCAGGGAGCCACAGATCGAGAAGATAAGGGATAAATCATACTTTGTTGTAGAAATAATAGAAGAGCTTTCGCTCGCGAGACTCCCACATGTATGTGAGTGCCTTAAAAACTCAGCCCCAGGTTCACACAGTCACCGACTGTATCCAGAGCCGGGGCAGTCCGTGACATTTAATAGCGGCCGATGATGAATCAGACCTTGTATGACATGGCCACATTCCACCGCCTTCCGCCGTCGTTGACTGCTCCACAGCATTTTTTCCTTTCCACGATGTATCTGGTATCTCCGTAGTTTAGTAGGCAGCCCAATTCCCGATTAGCGCTCTGATCCCCCCCCCCCCTTGTCTTTCCCCAGATTCATTTGACTACCGGTGTCTCTTTCTCCCATACAGCACGCTCGCGAAACGTCTCGGCCCATCTGGCTCCAGGCTGCGGAGTCTGCCTACAGGTTTTCTCTGGGCGCAATCGCTGGAGGTGAGTGACATGTCTGCCGCGGAGCCCCCGGCCCCGCCCGAGGGGTAACCTTAGCCGCCCAGACTGGCGTGCTGAGGCCCCGGGGCGGGCCATTGTGCTGCCGGGAGAGGGGCCGTGATGTGAGGCTCCGGCATTGTGCTGCCATGCCAGCCAGGCTCCAGGCTGTCGTTGGAGACGGAGCTTTGGAATGACACAAATCTTCCGGAACCGCACTCTCTGGAATCTCCGTCTAATTACACTGGAAGGAGCCGATACAAGGGACCCCCTGACATAACTGCCCCTTAGACAGGAACACACCATCCGAGGGTGTGTATCGGTGTGTGTGCCCTTCCATACACACATTTGTCCTATGAAAAACCTTCACCAGTATTAAGCCGGTGAGACTTCTAGAGTGATCTACAGTATATGACAAGGAGTATGATGAAACTGCCATGATTTCCTTGGAGATAATGAGCTGTTTATCACCATCTGTGCTGACCGAGCTTTCTCCATGTTTTTAGACAAGAGTCATTACATCAGCCTTTGATGTCAGGCAAGACATGGCAAGTATTGCCGCAAACAGGAGTTTAGCGCAACTCGCCGCCGCGTTGCCTCCACAAACAGTTTTCCCACAGTTACCAGACTTCCTACGATGTAATAACTGTTTTTTATGAGTTTATACACAAACACGGCTCCATTTGTTCCCCAGTGATCATTAAGCAGCCTCCCCACAACCATGCCTGCTGGATGACTAATTACTATTGTACGACTTAAGTGTACCAGACAGTAAAAGATGATGGTCCCAATGCATTAGCGGTTTGACAGAAAGTCCGTCGAATATGTGAGAAACCATTTGTTAGGTTAAAAAATAGGACACAATTGTTTCAGCCTTTGTTGCATTTTCCCCTCGAATAGGATTGTGAAATTTAAACTCCCATTTTTGGACATATCTGCCAAGGAATTGGATTTGGGGATATCATTAATATATTTGCAATTGTAAGTCCTTCTTTGACGAAGAAGACCAGGATGGAGATTGCAATCTGTAACACATATGTATGTATGTTCCGTAGCCACCGGGGCCACAGCTGTGTACCCCATCGACTTGGTGAAGACGCGCATGCAGAACCAGCGCTCCACGGGGTCCTTCGTAGGAGAGCTGATGTACAAGAACAGCTTCGATTGTGCGAAGAAAGTGCTGCGCTACGAGGGTTTCTTTGGATTCTACAGAGGTAATCCATCGCAGAGGTGCCGGTACCCAACACGTGTTGCTTTTCCCGATGGGAAGAGCGGGAGGGTTTGTCAGTGTGCTAATATCGGCAGCCTGCTTTTGCTAATTGATACCAGGGACCTTTGCCCTCGCCGCTCTGCAGTTGAATGAAGCAACACCCAAGGGGTCGAGATTTCATTATCTCTATACCTGGCAAAAAGCTCCCCGAGGAAACATGCGTGCCGTCGCAGCAGTGTCTGATCTGCCCGGGCCCGTGATGATAATGGCGCTGAAGGCTTGTGATACACCACACTTCTCCCCCCTCAGGCGGCCCATGCGAAGGAAGTCAAGACTGCCATCTACTGCTGCCTCTGCCTCTGCAGCTCTTTGTGTCTCAGAGCCGCGGCGCTCCGACCCCCCCTTTTTTCCTCCTCCGTCGCCCATGATAAGAGGGCGATTGACTCGGAGACAGACACGCACGGCTGTTTTCTGGCCGCATACCAGCAGCAGTCACTCAGCAGCTCCTTCAGAAGTTTATCTGGCCCGATGAAGGACGGGCGGCGAAACAGTATGGCGGTTATCGCCACCGTAGCACCCGGGGCCTCCCTCCCCTCCTCGATCTAGTCCCTGACCACACAGCTCCCTCTGTTCCCCCCACCGAGAGCGGGATCCAGCCGCAGCGATGTTGATCCCCTACGCCGCGGTAGTGTCATATTTTTGGGGACTTTTTTTTGTTCAATTTCAATGGTGCCTTTGTGTTGTTGTTTTTTTGGGCGCATCAGATGTATCAGCCACATCTGTAAATATTTATGGGTTTGTTTTACACACACGAGAACCCCGCAGCTTACATTGTTCCAGCCGTCAGTGGATGCATTCATTCAGCAAAAAAAAAAAAAAATCACTTGGTGCCAGACTTTGTGTCTTTCTCTCCGTCTGTGTCAGGTATGCTAATGGTATCTATGAATAATATTTGTTTCAGGTCTCCTCCCGCAGCTCATTGGCGTTGCGCCGGAGAAAGCCATCAAACTCACGGCAAGTCATTCCACTGTGTGGCTTAGAGTGTTCAAAAAGTTGCTCTCTTGGAAGATTCACTGTGAGGGGAAAACATGCCATGGGGAAACGCAGTCGCCGCAATCAAGATGCGACTGCACCCACAAGTTAACATTAATGCCCCTGCTATCAAGACTTGGATTGTGTCTCATCTGTCGTTGTTCTTGATGTCTTCCCCCCCCCCCCTTTTTCTTTTTTTTTTTTTTTTTTTTGCAGGTGAATGATTTTGTTAGAGACAAGTTCACCACACAAGATGATACCATCCCTCTGGCTGCAGAGATTCTCGCTGGTGGATGTGTAAGCACTATTTTAGTGATCCTCTCAAGTCAGTCTGTATTACTGCTTTTTTATTTTTGTTTTACTAAAACCTGCTAACAGTTCCTAACAGCCAAAATAAGTACTAAATCTCAAAATAGAAATCTGTTGAATAACCAACAGGCTTGCTCACTTGTAACATGTACAAATATTTAAGTTGACCGGTTAGTACAAGAAATTGCAAAAGCCAATTAGATGTCAGTTATATTACTGCCATCAGTAGTTGTTCACGCAAAAAACAATAACAAAACAACAATGAAGAGTATTGGCCCTTCTTGAGAAGTCGTTATTTTGTGTTATTACCAAAACGTAGTATAAGTAGTAATTATGCATGTTTACGATACATTTTGTTATTGCATTCATGAATAAATAGGACATTTCTGTTCTGTATTTGGACAGGCTCTATATGCAATAGAAATCCATCATATTGTATAAACTCACGATGTTTGTATGAATGTATATAATTAGACTTTTTATACAGGCAGACTTAATTTGACTTAAATATCAGAATAGGTTTCTGAAAATATTGAGTCGTTTTTTGGTGTGTGAGAGAATTGTTGTTATTCTCCGGTTAACTCCCCTACTACTATCCTGGGATGCGTGAAATACGCGAGTTAAATTTAGATCCCTAACTCTTCATGTTGTAATTTTGTTTTGGCTCACAAAAGTGCAGGGGTTGGGATTAAAGTTATAATTCTTCCACTGTGCCTCTCCCCTGGCTGTGGTGAAGCGAGCACAGCCTGCAGGTTGCTCACAGAGGAGCGGGGTCTGCGGGGTCGTGACCCCTGTCAGGGTGTAATTGGAGGAAGAGGCCCTGGAGGGTCCTGGACGAGGCAGGGTCTAGCTCAGTGTGATTGAGTCTGACAACGCTTTACATACCTGAGGCATGGTCACAGCACAGGTCTCCACATAGGACAGCGAGGAGGTTTCTATTAAAAACTCTGTTTTCATGTTTTCCACCTATGGCACTCTCAAATGTATTAATATGCCTTTATATTAACAGTCCAAGCAGCTCGTGTTATTTTGTGAGAGTTTAAAGTTGACCTGATAGGAAAGGCTCGTTAGATGATCTCCCTTGAGAAGAGAGAAATTAAGAAGATAAAAGAGAGGGGATGAGTGCATAAATCTTCAGAGCAGCGGATATTCCCCCTCCTCTTTGAAAATGACTAAACGTGCCGGAGCTCTTTTTAGACCTTTGCTCGGATGTTTACAGATAAAACCCCTGCCCTGAATGTCACCAGCAGCCATCCTGGGGCCTGATTAGATGTGGGGAGGGTGATAAATGTGCTCGAGTCAGGGGGTGCCTTGCCTTGAGGGCATCGCTTACCGGGACCCCGAGCCGTCCGGGTGATTCAGCGCTCTCCCCTGGGAATGGGGGTGAATTGGGGAAGTGTGCGGGGCAAGGCCAGGCTGGGCCGCTCACCCTGCCACAGGAGGCGCCTCAGGGGAGGCGAGGGGGCAGAGGGCTGGTGCCAGGGTCAGAGCCTCCCAACCATGGGCCGGGGCTTCTGCTGTCTCCACGCCTGACCCCTGTTGTTCCCCCATCAATGCTTGCTTTTTCCTCCTCCTGTCAAGGCCATTCTCCGACTAAATCAGAGAAAAATGAAACTTTTGTGCCAAAGTTTGTGGAGATAATTAAAAAATTCCTCCAATGGAGAAATGCTTACACACCATAACCACGCTCACCCCGAGTTCACCCCCTCAGATGTCCAAGCTCCCTTTTGACAGAAACCCCCCCTAACCTAGATCTCCTCCGTGCATACAAACAAGTCATCAGCTGTTTCTCTTTCCCGTTGTCTCCTGCAGGCAGGAGGTTCCCAGGTGGTTTTCACGAATCCTCTTGAGATTGTCAAGATCCGTCTGCAGGTGGCCGGAGAGATCACCACAGGGCCCAGGGTCAGTGCCCTGAACGTTGTGAGAGACCTGGGCTTCTTTGGCCTCTACAAGGTAGGTCAGCACCTTTGCAGCACTGTGACTTCGCACCATCGGCTTCTTTCATGCAAGGGCAGTGAAAGGTGCTCCGTGTTCCCCCTCAGACCTATCAGCAACATGAGGAGTTTGTTGATCGTTGGCTGTATGCAACAACAATTTGGTGGGAGAAGTCTTCATAACAAACTGTGGGGAAGCACGCAGCCATTGTAGTGAGGAGCTACAGCTCAGAGGCAGAGATTAAAAAAAAAAGAGAATGGAAAGCTGCACACTCGTAACCGTTATGCTAACCTATAAGGAAAAACTAAAAACTGCAGTCGATTGACTACTTGACTACAACTGCAGGCATAGCTGTGTCTACATTATCAAAGACAGCAGTTCAAAAGCGTTCTCACAAGTAACTGATCGAAATTTGAATAATCCTAGACTATAAAAGAAAGCCTATCAAAAGATAAAATACAATATAATCTAGTTAAATACAATTCAAAAAGAATGATGTAAATAATAAAATTCTGCTATTTTCTAAGTACAAAGAAAAATTTGCAGGAAATTAAGGACAGTAAGAAAAGTTTTCCTGTCATTTTTAATGACAATTTATCTTTCAGTTATTTTCTTGATTAACAGCTAAACAGCTGTTAATGAGGTGGGACTCAATAAATTTGGGCAATTTTAAAAATCACTTAATCAATTCATAATTTAAATAAGTTGCTGATTCATTTTCTTTTTCAGAATTTTTTCCTCTACTCAACAATAGCCTTGTAATATTATCGATGCACAATGATATGAATATATATAAATCACTGAAGTGTTATCTGCATAATGTTACTCAATATGTCTTATATTATCATCAAAAACTACGCTATTATTATTATTATCATCAATGGTGCAATAACTGTACAATAGTGGTGCTCACTTTAGGCATACTGATTAATAATTTCATCATAATTCATTGTAACAGTGTAACCGTACAATATAAAAAATAAGTAGTGCCATAGTAGTAAATGGAAAAATACTATTGTATATCAGCATATGATTCTATCCCGAAAACAATGCCCAGATGAAACACTACTATATATTTAAAAAATGCCAACATCCAACAGTGCTTTTGTCAACCGTTTTGTAATTTTCCAAAACAGTGTTAAACATGCAAAAGGACTTATGGCCAACAACCAAATACCAAATGTGTGCAAGATTATGCTTCGCTACTGCTCCTTTCCAGATTCTTGTGGGTTGAGCTCGAGCTCCAGTGATGTGTTCATACTGCATATTTTAATGAGTAGCAGACAGTGTGTGGCTTGTTAAAAAAATGCTGACTTCCTCTTGGTAGAAGAAGCCAGCACACCGCTGGTGGTGTGTGTGTGTGTGTGTGTGTGTGTATGTGTGAGAGGGATGGATTTCTCTCTGGAGGCTGCCCGAGGCTCTTTGGCTCCATCAGCAGCACCGAAGCCCCCCTGTAGGTTGATGAGACGGCTCCCAGGCCTCAACCACTGCCTCTTCCCATTGAGCATTAAAGCTGTCTTTCTTTAGGGAGCCAAGGCCTGCTTCCTACGAGACATCCCCTTCTCTGCCATCTACTTCCCAGTGTATGCCCACACCAAGCAGAAGCTGGCAGACGAGGATGGAAGGCTGGGGGCTCTGCAGCTGCTCACGGCTGGAGCTATTGCAGGTAACGCACATTTGGAATGCCGCGTACGTCCAAACGGCAACATGTTGTACGTACGATAAGCCGTGTGGTATCTGCTCCAAGAAATAAACGTTGATTCCCCCCCCCCTCTAACCCTCTAACCCTCTGAACTGCACAATGCCATGCTTGCATGATGCTGCGGCAGGGACATTAGAATGTGTCACTTGTCCGTGTGCATAATCAAAGGGTCTCATTACGCCTGTGGTGAAATGTATCCCAAGGTGTGCCGGCAGCTTCGCTGGTGACCCCTGCTGATGTCATCAAGACCAGGCTCCAGGTGGCGGCCCGAGCAGGCCAGACGACATACAGTGGAGTCATCGACTGCTTCAGGAAGATCCTCAAGGAGGAAGGTTTCAAGGCGTTCTGGAAGGGCGCAGGAGGTAAATGTACACGCGCTCATAGTCCTTGAAGTGATTTCGTGATGGGGAAATGGGGGCTGGCTGCGGTGGCCGTAATTGTCTCGAAGCCACTGGAGATGTATCGAATCGGTTTTACTTTTTTTCTTTTCCAACCGTCTTCCATCAGCCCGTGTCCTCAGATCCTCACCGCAGTTCGGCGTAACCCTGGTGACCTATGAACTGCTGCAAAGATGGTTCAACGTTGACTTTGGCGGACAGTAAGTGCTTCAGCCCCGTATTTAACGAGAATTGAACCGCTCATTAATACACCATGTGCGCCTTGCCCCTAATGCGACTCTCTCTCCACAGTCGTCCCGCCGGCTCGGAGCCCACGGCCAAACCCACGCTGAAGGACCTTCCCACTGTGACTGCAGACCACGTGGGTGGCTACCACCTGGCCGCCGCAACCTTCGCTGGCGTGGAGAGAAAGTTTGGACTTCACCTGCCCAAGTTCAAGCCTTCTGGAGAGGCCGCAATCAGACCAGCCGAGTCCAAAACGGAGCCACAGGCCTCATAAAGCGCCACGAGTGCGAGGGCTGCATGCTCCACAGAAATGCACTCATCGAACCACGTTTCAATGAAATGCATTTGAATGGTTGTCTCGCTTCGATTGCTGCATGAGCATGGCTTTACAACTTTGACTTTGCATAGCGTGCCTAT
This sequence comes from Colistium nudipinnis, assembly GCA_016785305.1. Lineage (NCBI taxonomy): Eukaryota > Metazoa > Chordata > Actinopteri > Pleuronectiformes > Rhombosoleidae > Colistium > Colistium nudipinnis. Next base: position 45,075 of record JAFBJU010002861.1, on the reverse strand, counting down.
TATTATTATTATTATTGTACATATTGTACTTCTCCACAGAGGAACATTATGGCTTTACGCAAAGGAATGTTACTGCGACTTTCTGGCGTGCAACAGCTTTAGCGTGCATGTTTCAGCTGTATTTCATGGACGGTGAGGATGTACAGATGTTTCCAAGGGGTTTTATTTTGAAATCATGGCCACGGACTTGGGCAAATAATTTAAATGTATTTATTGTATTTTATTGAAATAAATCATTCAAAGTGTTGGCTTCTACTGTGTGAAAAGTACATTCTCCCTTTTGACACCAAGCTTTGTGATTCGTACGGGAACAAACCGTCTCTAAACAGATCATGATCAACATACATGACGGATCCTGAAGCATCCTACAGCATAGAAATTATTCTCCACCCTAACCCGCAGCAGTAGAGTAGAATACGAGTGAAGTATAAAGGAACAGAGTTGACGACGTGGACTACTGCTGTGAGATGTTTACATTCTCGGTACACTTGATTGCTTCAGATCAACTTTGGCAGACATGGAGAACACCTACGAGTGCGTCTGGTGAATAGATGGAGTTGGGCACCTACAGCATTTGGCTTGCAAGAACTTAAGGCTTATGTTAACATGCTGGAAATAAAGACAGATAAGGATCTTTACAGTCAAGATAGAAATGAAAAGTTAAGGCATCTGGTCGAAGAAAGGACGACAGTTTTGGGTTTTTGAACATGGCGTCATGTTAGTGTCGGAGGTTGATAGCCCTGTCGCTGGCGTTGTTCCAAGGAAGAGTTGTCCAACCTAAGTACGAAGAAATCTAAACATGTCTCTATAACTCCAACTTTTCCTCCTCAACCAAAACGGGGCTGATAATAAGAGTGCACCCACCCCTGGTCCCTGAAGCTTTGTGTCCGCGGCGATGAGATCAGGCGGCCAGGCGCTGAGCGGCCAGCTCTTCCGCATCGTCCCGGTTCTCATTGATCTCTGCCAGCGTGCGGACAAAACGGGTCCACTCGTCGTTCCGGGGAACCGCAATTTGCTGTGGAGAGGCATTATCAAAAAACACGCTCGTCTGCAGTGGCACACAATCACGGTAAAGTATACGTTCACATTTGGAGCTAAATGCACAAGATGCTCTCAAAAAAATCCCGTTAAAACCGCCCATTGCTGTGCAATTAATCACTAAAAGAACAATTACAGCAGGTAGAATCATGCGTGCAACAACAACAACAACAACAGCCTGAATGACAAAACAGAACAATCAGAGTGGAAAATGGTAGAACGCCAAGTTGTGTTTGCTCACCTCTCCAACATCATACACAAGAACTCGCCCGTCAGAGTCTCCCACAGCGATTTCTCTGCCAGAAGGCGCCCATCTGACCCTGTTGAGGGCCGGGTTACCCTCCACTGTGACGCTGGCTGTGGGAACCTAAAAACATATCACGGTAGAATTACAATCGGATTCTGCGACCTCTGCGGAAGATCCTCTCCAATAACGGGTCCGAGAGTGGCGCATTTTGATGGTTTTAGAGGACCGCATCACCTCTGTGTCATTGTTGAGGTTCCACAGGTCCAAATGGCCAACGCCATCCACGCAGGCAAACAGAGCAGGGTGAGTCGGTGACCACATGACATCATACACGTAATCCGAGTTGTCCTCAAACGAGTAGAGGGGCTTGTTGTTCTGCGGAATAGAATACAAAAATAGCGTAAAACAACTATGCTCTTTCATGAACCTAAACATGTACCAGACAATACAAAGGTACCGCCATGTGTTGTACAGACATGCTCAAACATGGTGGATTTATAAAAAGCAACAAAGCCTTTTTCTTGGCGCCCCGGTGCGTACCTTCGTGCTCCACAGCTTGACGGTCCAGTCGAAGGAGGAGGTAACAAACAGGTGGGAGAAGTCCAGGGGCCCTGCGGCTGTGTGGCAGTGGATCCCGGTGATGGGCCCGTGGTGGCCCTCGAACATCTCGCTGATTCCCACTTTGCTGCGGAGCACAGGCACAGAGAGACGGCATTGCGTGGTGACCTTCGGTCGCAGCGACGTGGGAATACGCATTTCCGTAAGGGCGAGCAATGAATAATCCACCGCTTTTACTCCCGTGTTCGCAATAAATGGGCGGGGTATTACGCGTGACCGCAGAGCGACAGGCAGACCTCCGCCGGATGCGTTCACATGAATCATTTACCTATATCGTGTGATTAGCAGCAGGGTGGCAAAAAGGAGCGCGCCAGCCCTCAACCACATGTTGCAGCGCTGTTACCCAACGGAGGCTCGGATAATTAACGGAGAGAGGTAAATACTCAGCATGAGTGATGCTTAGGCATTATTAACTGCGATGAGAGTATCATACCATTGTAAATGAGGTGGAAAATGATTCCCCCAATTACAGAGGTGATTCTGCGGCGCGAAACCTAGCAGCTATCCCCTCTCTGTGGTCTCTCTGCATACTGCAGGACGCTCGCTCCGGAGCCAAGGCGCTACCCAGTGGCAGCTCCGATTCGAGACCCATTTCCCGGCTGAGGACCGTCCACCGAAGAGGAGCCCCACTCTTTGAAATTGTGAAACATTGTGGGACGAGCTGCAGCCTTAATTCTCCCCGGGACGCAAGACTGTAAACATACTGGGGGGAGAAAAGAAAAAAACGGACGGGGGGAAAAAATGATTTGTTTCCCCCGTGCATGTGTGCTCCGTTTATGTTGAACGACCTTTACAAACACAACTGACAAGCGGAAAAGAAAAACAGGATGACTGGGCAGGAGTGAAACCTCAAACGGCAGGAGATCGAGTGTTGGATTTGCGTTGCAATGGGAAGTGAGTGGGCTATATTTATTTGACACGCGGCCCTAGGTGGGCCTTGCGAGCCGCCTCAGTTTCCTGGCGGCGCTTCGGAAAGGGACCGCGGTTTCCTCGTGAACACACCTTCCATGACGACACGACATGTAGACCGAGCCGTCCTCGCTGCCCACCACGAAATTGTTGACGTCTCCCAGAGGGAAGGACATGGAGGTGACAGCTACAGCTTTGGCCTGCTTGAACACCAGATCCATGCTGTCCTGCGTGGGGGGGGGGGGGGGGGGGGGGGGGGGGGGGGGGGGGGAGACATGCAACAACATCAATAACACGCTTCCCGCTCGGACCTTAATGTTAACACACACACTGCCAAGCAAAACCTATAAACAAAAAAATAATAAAAAATAAAAAAATACCCGACAGTTTATTAATGCATGATCTAAAATTCAACCAGCACTTAAATAAAAAAATGACACCCGACAGACGTCGAGGTCTTGGCAGCACGGATGAAATGACACAGCTAGCAGAGTTAATTTCCTTGAAAGTGAAAAACGAGTTGAAGAAAAAATAGAGGTAAATAGGGGGGAACAAACCGGAATTCTAAAAGGAACCAAGACATCCGGGCAAAATGTTTGACATTTAGTATTAATGGGAGGGACAGGAAGTGAGCGGGATGTGGCACAGACGGAAGAAAAATGACGCGAAATGTATAAACTAAGTCTAGTTGTTTATTATGAACATAATGACTCGAGTTTGAGGTTGAAGCTTTAATTCTATATTGTTTTATGTAATCAAGATATACCCCTGGCCGAGACGGTAGGTCTTTTACCTGCGGCTGCGAAAGCATGTCCAGACTCCAGGAGCACATCTTTCCATCAGTGGAGATGCTGATCAGGTTGTGTGCGTTTTGTGTGCCCACCACATTCACACAGTAAACGGGGTGCTGGGGATATACAAAAAAAAAAGGAGGGAGAAACGTAAGACTCCTGCTGTATTTTAATGATGTATGATTCCACTGTGCACGGTTGCTGACTGTACCGTGTGTGCGGCTGCCGACAGGGGAGTCCTCTGCACAGGGGTCCTCTTATTGCTTCTGTTGTCCCACAGCACAATCTGCCCCGAATATGTGCCCCCCACCACGACGTTCGGGTGGAACTTGGCAAACGCGGCTGACATGACAGCAGACTGACGGAGAGAGGAAAAAGTGCAGAAGGGCAATGGCAACGTTTAGTTTCTTCTGGTTATGAAAATGGGCATGTTTACAGCGACACGGCCCGGGGGACATTTTCTCATGTCATGTGCAATCATACCCACAAACAGCCAAACAAAATGCATCTGTGTACATTTCACACGTCTTTAAAAACAAAACCCTGCCGCCCAGCTCAGTGATGAAAACCCTCCTTCCTCCTCCTCTCTCTCTCTCTCTCTCTCTCTCCGTACAATTCCCGTCTGTCTTGGCTGTCTCCATCAAATACAAATACAAAATGCCCAATAAAATTAAAACACAGGAGGGGGGCGGGGGGTTTAGTCGTACAGACCAAAAACATAAGAATGTAAAGAATTTAGTTTCAATAAAAAATGAATGTGGAAAAAACACATTAAAAAACCCACACTAATAATCCCTTTCCCTGAGGTAACTAACCATAAGGTAGACCTGCATTCAATCTTCAGAGTTTCCAGTAATCAGCCGGCCACTGTGCAATGCAGGTTCCCTCCTTCCCAAAACACAACCAAACCAATCTTTCATCACTCGTGCCCGAGTTTTTGCAGTGTTGCACCCAATTGTCTGTTTTTGTATCATGACTTGATTTGTGAACTTTATAACTGGTTTTCAGGCGTTTATATACACTCACTGGCCCTACCTGCCACTATCTTAAACCAATATTTTTTTCCCCCCCAAAACGTCTCGAGGAGGAAAACTTTGTTTGGAGCCGACCGGGTCGCCCGTAGAAAATTGCGTTTACACTCCCGTTCAGTTGCACTCATCAGAGCAGCACGCCTGTATCTACATCCGCTCTGGAGGCAACGACATGTGGTTCTACTCAACTTGTCTTGGTGGAGGAGCCCCGGGGGCCTGCATTATAATAAGGCTGGGCAGGGCCCTGCGAGCTCGTCGGAACACAGGGCCCTTGTTTAGATGCACATGATAACCAGCCCTGCCCCGCACACTTAATCCTGCTGCAGTGTTTGGATTTCATTCAACTCCTGCACCACAGGTCTTCTCCGGCGCCGCACGAGCATGTGTTTGTGCATAGATGTGGTGGAGGTGGATGCCAGCACGCTGAACTCACAATGTGGTGGAAGGCAGTAGGGGTGAGGGGCTTAGCAAGGGGCAGAGAGGCCGAGCAAACGGGGGCTGATTGGCGACGTTCCACGTTTGTCGGAGAAGAAGCCACCCATGAGGACATGGGGTTAAAAAAAAAAGCAGAAATCCGGTTGAGGTACCTGACAATGGAAGACGTACTCCGGCGTGGCCTTCTTGTACTTCATGTTCCACACTAATGCCACGCCATCTGGCTCGTGAGGAGCATCCTCGTTGTTGTTGTATGAGGCAACCAGGAGTTCAGGATACTGGTGACAGAAACCAAAAGAAAAAATATATAAATAAATCAGCTCACATGAATGTCAGAGGGGAGGCACGCAGACGTGCCCCCTGGGCTTCTCGGCTCCATGTGGCCAGGCCTCCTCGCTTGCACTGTGTGGTGCTGCTGAGTGCCATAAAGAAATGAGTAACCCTTTCCCCAGGATTTATGGCTTGTTTAAGTCGCCCAACGCTGTAAAAACGTTGCTAAATTCGTTGTTTTTTTCCCCCCTCCCTTTATAATTTAACCAAACGTCACAGTTCAGAGGGTTCTCGGAAGGACGCAGCAGTAGACCGAAACAGGGCAGCTCATTGAGAAACCTTAAGCCAGCTGACGTGCAGAGGAGGGAACACTGAAACAGTATCCACGTGTAAATAAACCATTAACCTCAACTACTTCTAATACTTGATCAGAGGTTTACAGTGGGTGAATACACGGTCTCAGATCACAAGGGGCGCGGACGTGACTCTGAGCAAAGTGAGTACTGTGCACCGAGCGTTGGTGCTCAATCACTGTCAAAAGTCATTGCAGCATCGTGCATTAAATGACCTTGGACACCGGAGGAAACAAATCATTATGGCCTCCTGACTAAGTGACAATTTGTATGGGACATAACTTGCTTTTCCTGGGGGAGCTGTGGCCAAACGTAAATGCTGTCAAACTCGAGCCACGTAATCGTAAAGCATTAAGGCGGTTCAAAGCCGAGTCGCGTCAACAGCCACTCGGCCAGGCACGCACCCATTAGTTTCATATTTTGGCAGAAAGCCGCAACAAATACATTGTCACGATTGACATTTTTGTTGATAGTCGCGTGATAAATGTGTTTGACTGTGGGTTCAATCATGAAATAGCCATAAAAAAAACGAAAAAAAAGGACCTGAGGAGACCAGTCGAGGCAGGTGACGACGCGGTGTTTGGACCAGCGCTCATCCACGAACTGCCTGTTGAGGAAGAGCTTTGCTCCGGCCTGGATTTCACTGAGGAAAAAACAAAGCAACCACAATCAATAAAAAAGGCCCCTTTAAAAAAAAAAAGAGATAATATATATATTTTTTTTCACGGCAGCCAATTATTACCCCTCCTTCTCCTCCAGGTCTCGGCCGCTGTAGTCAAAGAAGACGTCCACGTGTTCCGAGAGAGCCCGCTCGATAATGCGGGTGCTCTGGTCGAAGAAATTCACAAACTCCTCCGTGTGCAGGATCTGGAGTTTTTCCTCCTCTGTTAGCTCATGGGGGGTTGCTGCACAGAGAAAGAGACAAAGACAGCACAATGAATTGAGGTAATCTGCAGCTCACGGCGCTTATGATATGGAAAGAACTCCCTTTGTACTCCGCAACCACAATTAGAAATGAAATTGTAACATTTCTATGGGAAGTGAAGGGGGCTCAATTTCCCGGGTCGTGAAGTACCTTCCTCCTCCTCTTTCAGGTCCGGTTTCTCAGTGGGAGCCACGACCGCTGGCTGAGGGGCAGCAATTTCTTCCTCCTCTTCTTCCTCTGTGGATTACAAAAAAAAAAACAAAAAAAAAAACAGTGAACCACGTTAAAAAATGAAAAATACACCAAGTGGGGCGGACAAACTAAAGCCAAAGAATCAACAAGCAAGAAATTGTACATCATTCTGTGCACGACCTCATTGTTGTCAAAACGTCGAGCATATAAGAGAAGGAGAACAAAACCAAACACTGAGTAACAACTTTCGCAAAACAGGCGACGATGCCTCCAGCCAGACATTTCATACTTTCTGGTCACCATATCTTCCACCCCTATTATTCCCTTCATTCAATAAAAGCTTCACCCGGTGATTATCGGCACGCCAATGGACTGATTTCCTATCTCTGCCTTACATTTTGTTTGGTTTGTCAGCACAATGTCGCCTTTTCACAAAAGAACCTGTTCCTCTAAAGCGGGGAAGTTTGCCATTTGTGTCGGAGGGACACAGCACAGCGGGTGTGTTGTTGTCATAGGGACCCCTGTCTTCCCCAACTGTTAATGAGACTCCGGCCATTCAATGGAGAGTGGAGCTGTCAGTGTAGCCGTTTCCTCTGTGTGTCGCGGGAGCAGGTTGCCCCCTTCTAGGCCGGAGGGCAGCGGGGCAGAGGGTGCGGAGCAGCTGCCGGAGCCCGTCCCCATTGGTGTGGCCAGATGACGGCATGGTGCAAAAGCAGATGGTGATGCTGGGATTGTCTCGGGCTCTTCAGAGGTGGCATGGGGATGGCACAGAGGTTTTCCGCCTGGCTGCCCCGAGACAAGCTTCTCCCTGAACGGCAAGCCTATGCAATTACCGTCCTAGCAGGAGGTCCTGCAACTGCTATTCAACCTCAGAGAATGTACAACAAAATACAGGCCAGACCAGCTGGCAAACTGCACACCGGTTCTACCTCAAAAGAAGATGAACACGCTTCTTTCTTATTTCAAAACACATCACTTAGAGACAGTATATAGCGCACGCTTTCAATGTAAAAGCAAACACGAAATTGTAGAAAAAGCAGGACAAAACAGATTCATGAGGAGAGGGGTGGGGGGGGGGGGATACTCGCCTGGCTCCTACAGGCGTTTCTCTTGGTATGAACCTTATAGTTAATCTCGGGCGACAGCGCCGCATGCCAGAATTTCCTTCCTACTGAGATAATCTAAATGATAATGTCATCTGTCACTTTGTCCATAAACTGATTTATCCCCTTTCTCGGGTGGAGGTTTGGGGAAGAAGGTTACCGGGTGCACTGATGAGTTTATAGAACTGGGTTGATGAAACAAGCCATTTCAATGTGCGGCCATACTCTGCAACCAACGGGAGAAGGTTAAAATCTTTCCTTTCAAGGGCCTCAATCAGGCTTAAAGGAAAACAGTAATCACTGTCTTTCAGCTAGTCCCGGCCGTGCTCGTCAGCCCTTTTCGTGGTGAGGCAGCCAGAGCAATCAACCTGCCAGGCATTAGGAGCGGATAGACAATCTGAAAATAAAGGGTATAATGCACCTGCCAGCCAAAATGGCCATTTGGAGAAAAGCTAGTGATCCTGGTGACCCCGCTGGGGATGTACAGGAGGGGGGGGGGGGGGGGGGGGGGGGGGGGGGGGGGGGGGGGGGGGGGGGGGGGGGGGGGGGGGGGGGATACTCGCCTGGCTCCTACAGGCGTTTCTCTTGGTATGAACCTTATAGTTAATCTCGGGCGACAGCGCCGCATGCCAGAATTTCCTTCCTACTGAGATAATCTAAATGATAATGTCATCTGTCACTTTGTCCATAAACTGATTTATCCCCTTTCTCGGGTGGAGGTTTGGGGAAGAAGGTTACCGGGTGCACTGATGAGTTTATAGAACTGGGTTGATGAAACAAGCCATTTCAATGTGCGGCCATACTCTGCAACCAACGGGAGAAGGTTAAAATCTTTCCTTTCAAGGGCCTCAATCAGGCTTAAAGGAAAACAGTAATCACTGTCTTTCAGCTAGTCCCGGCCGTGCTCGTCAGCCCTTTTCGTGGTGAGGCAGCCAGAGCAATCAACCTGCCAGGCATTAGGAGCGGATAGACAATCTGAAAATAAAGGGTATAATGCACCTGCCAGCCAAAATGGCCATTTGGAGAAAAGCTAGTGATCCTGGTGACCCCGCTGGGGATGTACAGGAGGGCGGGGGGGGGGCAGTAGCGCCCAGCCAGGGTGGGTGGTGGATGGAGAGAAAAAAAAAAGGGAGATGGGGGGTGGGGGGTTGCATTTAACAGAATTCACCCGAATCACTGATGTCCCATACCCTGACACCTCCTCTCAAAGCAGGTCCAATTATGGCTTTTGTACCACTTAAGGAATAAAAGCTTTTCTGGTGGAGTCGGTCAGAAAGGGGGAGGGGAGGATAATCACAGGTCTTAGTCAATGGACAATATATTAATGCAAACACAGCATGTGGCCAGTGATAAAACTAAATGACCTTTGCTCTTCGCTGCAGGTGTCTTCCACTTTCTATATGTCCCGCGTGAACAAGGATCTGACTTCAAGTCGTGCGACAGGGCTTTCCCTCTGCCACATAAAGGCCATTAATGAAACCTCACGAGACAAAACTAGACCAGTGTGTACACACAGCAACACAAACACGTGTCATTGGTTTTTGTTTTCCGGACGGGAGTACTTTCAACGCCCATTTTCACAATTGTCAATAAATCTTTTCCAAGTCTTACAATGTCAGAATCTGGGACTGCAGCATGTAAACAACCGATTTTGACAATCTGATAACACTGTGTGGTTTACACAACTGATGACACTGACGTCTAAGGATCCCAAGCATGCCAATGGTAAGCTCCAACCCAAAACCAGGAACCACACACTACATAGAAACTCATAGTCAATACCCGATCATAAAGGTGTAAAAAATCTTTACAACCATACACAGAGAGAGAGAAAAAAAAAACACAAAATTGTCAAATTAAAAATTACTAGATGCTTTATAACAGAGGGATACAATTGAAATTGAACGGTACTAATCATCAAGTGCATAAAACCACTCATACAAGTGCCACTTGAAACAAGAAGGCTTTTTGATTAAAAGTTTTAACCTGCCCCTGAATTCAGGGTGATTAAAACAATCACATTCAATTAAATATTAGATTTACAAAACTCCTTTATGCACTTATTTCTAACAAGCCTTTTTTTCAACAATGTACCAGGACTAGCCACTCCACACACACAACCCTCAGCTCCCCTCAACCAACAATATCTTATACTCAGTAATTACAGCCTCTCGTCGAGGAGAGCATACTAATGCTGCATATTACCTAGCAGCGCAATGGGCAATACCATAGTGGGACATCAAACGGGGTTTAAAATGCATTTTCCCCAAAAAAAAACACACCTACTGTATGTTGTCCAAAGGTAACACTCTTTAACACCAATAGGTTGGCAAGGCAAATAATTATGGATGTGATCATCCATATATGGTCATAAGGCATCTCTGATGAGAGTTCATGAAACTCAACAAATAAATGATCTAAAAATGAAGATGCATTATTCTTGATTGTTCCGGGGTCTTTCTATGGGGTCAGTCAATGGGGCATGTGATTTAAAACAAATCTTAAATATTTCACTCTTTTCTCCGAGATGTCATGCAGACACTGTGGGAACCCTTGGTATGCGGCAACCGGGGCACGGCCGGCGCTCCCCTCCAATGCCACCGCCTGCTGACCTTGAGAGTGCTGCGCGGTTGCCTCCTTTTGACAACATGATAAATCGCTCAATCACAGAACAGGCCCGCCGCCACCCCACACATCCAAAACGCACCAAGGGGAGCACGCTGGGAAAGGGGACGCCGGCTCATCGAGTGCCAGAAGTGATGGTGTGAAAATGCACAATGTCACCGACTGCGTTTTGTTATGTGCCTGTTCAGTGAAGGGAGAAGACAGGGAAGCGAGGGAGTTGATGAAATGATTACATAGTGGCAGAGAGGGGAAGGGGGCCTCGTGTTGAACAGCTGGCAGAAACCATCGCTGTTTAACACAGCTTTACAATGCTCAGTAGAGTCCAGAGTAAAGAGCGACAAAGATGCTCTTCATCCCTGACTAGTTCTGCTCTCGGTTTTCCACAAAATCACACCATTCTATTCTTCCGCACGCTGCGTGCCACCTTAGAATTTTCTGCACATCACCTGATCGGACAGAAACCAACAATCAGTGCACTGTTTAATATCCTTACCAGGCTTTTAAGGATGCTTAAAAAAAAAAAAAAGATATGTAAGCTGATGCCAATATGTTGAGGAATCAGCTAAAAAATGGAGACTCAGTCCAGTAGCTGTAATTGGAGAAATCTTCCGTTCTCTGACTAGTTTTGATATTGCGTTAAAAAAAAAAAAAAAGGATAAAATACTAATCAGATTTCATTCAAGCGCATTATTCAGCATCTGTCAATACACAAAATCAACCCCAAACGTGCAGCACACCCACAACTATTGCATATTTAATGGACATGTGTCTAACATGTGGATGTTAGCAGCAGCCCCAAAACGCTCTCCCTCCAACCACATGAAAGTTCAGTGCAGCAATTACATACATATCGACACGCTTCAGAGGCAGTAAGCAGACATGGGCATGGCGCTTCATATCTTCCCCTCCAATCACACCGCTCCTTCCTGTCGCTGGTTTTCTCATCTTGCTCATTCATTATGCCCAAGCGGAGTTGGATGTGGAGCTGGACATGAGGCTCAGCGGAGCAGAGATGGCCTGAATTGAATTCCCTGCTCAGACCTCTAACGTTTCCTGGGCCTCTTACCCCCCCCCCTCACTTTCATCTCAGTGCTGGGTGAAATCCAATCTCTTCCACTTGCTCATTCCCCAAATCCACTTGTATGCTCATACAGGTCACAATACCCTGAAGTGACGGTGCACCTTTCATGCGGCAAAATAAAACATTTGTCAGCCAAGAAACTATGCATTTGAATGGACTCCGTACTTGTAAAGCTCCCTGCGCATTGACTTATTCAAGCGGTTTTGCACAGGCACGCACAACCGCTGAAGATGAACCTGTGGAGCACGATGGGACAATCACCTTCTTTTTGCTGGGTCACGACAGGTGTCTGGGTCTCTTTTGTGTAGGACACAGTTTCACGTGGAGGGAAGTCCACTTGTGTGATTTTGGCCATTCCCAGTTTTGGAGTAGTTCGCCTAAAAGCACAGGACATCTCAAACTTTGCACAAAATCTCTACAAAAAAATAAAAAGATATAACAAAAAAACTATGAAACAAATCACTATAACTGCAATCATTAAAAAAATATATATTATATAGTGTCATATAAATATATATAGATATATATAAATATATATAGATATATATATGACACTTGCTTGTAAGTGGACGCCGATCTAGGTAAGTGATTGAGTGTTTCATGAGATGGCATAGATTTCAGATTAGTTTAGTGTGAATTCATTAAAAGGTGCATGCACCATTTCACCTGTGCTGCATGAACTTCATAAGGACTTTGAAAAAACCAAGCAATCATGCCATAGATTTAGAGAAGGGAAAATGACCAGGAAAGGAGAGAAGAGAGTGTCCAGTACCCCAGCTCAGAATCAGAGTGAAGTTGAAGGGTGGACGGGTCAGAGTCCCAGTGCAGAGTCCTGGTTAGTGTCACGGCAACAAGGCGGCATTAGTGAGAGACAAGCAAGCACAAATGAGGAGAGGAGATAAAGTTAACTTCATGGCACACAACATGCCGTTCGGCTCATAGCTCACAAATCATTCACGTCTCTATTTTATTCAACACAGCTAAAACTCAATTTTTTTTTCTTTTGGTCATATCTAGCTCCAGTCTGTCTGTGCCGCTCAGATGCCAAAAAAGATGTGGATCTGCTTAAAATGCATGGACACACGGGCAGGTTGAGAAGGCTCCGAGTGTTTTGTAGACAGAGGGAAGGAGTGAGAAGGAGTGAGAAGGAGTGAGTGAGAGAGAGAGAGAGAGAGAGAGAGAGAGAGAGAGAGAGAG
>JAFBJU010002861.1:0-32124 GCA_016785305.1 Colistium nudipinnis | reverse complement strand
GAGAGAGAGAGAGAGAGAGAGAGAGCGAGAGAGAGAGAGAGAGAGAGAGAGCGAGAGAGAGAGAGAGAGAGAGAGAGAACCCTCGGGGAGAAAACATGACCTCCATGTGTGTAGGAAATAGCCATGCTGGTGAGGGAAATGAGTCAACACGTAGGGGGACCGGCTCCATAGAGAGAGGAGAGAGAGAGAGAGGGAGGGAGAGAGGGAGAGAGAGAGAGAGAGAGAGAGAGAGAGAGAGAGCGAGAGAGAGAGAACCCTCGGGGAGAAAACATGACCTCCATGTGTGTAGGAAATAGCCATGCTGGTGAGGGAAATGAGTCAACACGTAGGGGGACCGGCTCCATGGCCCTGATGGGACACTGGGGGAGCTTGGGTTTCGGCGCAGGGGAGGAGCTATAATTAGGGGTTAAGAAGTCCCCCAGGCATCGCAGCAGCCTGCTGTTTTATTGTTCATTTAGAATCATCCTGATTCAACGGCACACAAATCAAATAAACCCATGCTCAGGTGGCATTAACGTGACATCATTCACTCTAATGGCATGAGACTCTGTCAACACATATTTTTTTAGCTCCTTATATAATCAGACTTTACGTGTATTCATGACTTGTATCCAGTGCTTTTATGTGGCACATTCAAAAGCAGGTCTAAACTGCCACAAGTCATTTTTAAGTGACTTGAGAAGTGGATTGAGAAACTGTGACATGAAGTCTGAAAACACTCTTGCTGTCATAAGCATAAAAAAGTGCTTTGGGGAGATTGAAGATAACTAAGGAAGAAACCATTTAAAAATCAGGGGGAGAAAAAGTACTTAATTCATATACATTAGAATTTATTTTTTTTACCCTTTACTGGAATCTGGGAAAATCTTGCGATGAAGTGTGCTCGTTTGTGTACGACTATACCTGGGTCCGACGGCTCCATCAGAGTCCTGGCTCCCTGCCTCACTTGGCGTGCCCGTGGATTTGGCAGTCGGAGACATGGGAGGAGGGGCTGCAAAGTGAGACAGACAATAATCATCTGTTGCCATGTAAAAATGATGAGATGGTCAGCATAGAAAACAAACAAAACCACGGTGCAGTGGCAAGGTTGCCGTTTCAAATATTGAAAACAATCACATTTAAAGAGAAAAGGGATTTTGTTCAGAGCTACGTTTTTACTGGGAGTAGCGTGTGTGTGTGTGTGTGTGTACGTGTGTGTGTGTGTGTAATCTGTAAACATGAGTAAAAGAAAAAACCTTGATATGAAAATGACTCTGTACGTAACAAACAAGTGAGGCAAGATAAACACAAACAATGACACTTTTATACTGACTTTGACATTTCAATGTATAAAAATAAAATAATATTTAGAGTGCAACTACACATCAAAATGTCATCATTTATTTCAAGTTTGTTTGCTGTGAGGCTTTCGAGGGTTTTTGTGTGGATCTCTTCTGCCACCTGCTGTTAGCAACACTAAAGTGCTTCAGCACAATTCTTTGAGAACTATTTCCTTTTTTTTTTTTTTTTGCATTCGAGTTTACTCTTGTATTATGCTAATGGAAAATATTATAAAATGTGCTACTAAGTGATACTATTGTGCGAGGATATATATGCAAGCTCCTCAGGACAATATACTGTGCAAACTTGCAAGGACACACTGGATACATTTTTGGACCTTTGTGAAATTGAATGCGAGAGGTTTCCGGCAACAAGCCTCTAGGGGGCAGAGTATGACAAAATGTCATACTGTAATGCAACACTGACTTGTTTGGCACATTGCCTGAGCACGCTGAATCTGGAATGACCATGATGAAATAGTAGTGAAACATTTGAGAATGACCATGGGCTTAACAGTTTGGCTTTCACCTTTGATAAGTGGTTGTTGGCATTTTTGCCAGGTGAACACAACAAAAATGATGACAAAACTAAGTTATAATATAATAGTGAGTTGTACATGAGTGACTGGTGTTCAGCCTGGTCTTAACATCATCATATGATCAAGTGGAGTAAAGTTATGCAAGCTGATGAATGAAAACACTACAGTGAGCCACAAACATCATACCGGTACACGGATAACGATTCCAACGTGTAGATTAAACGCGAATGCCTTAAAACTTGAGTCAAAGGAAAAAAAATAAACAACTTTTTAAAGCACATATCACAGATGCTAAATATGTCCAAAGCACCGACAAGAGACTTGACATACCGACAGCCACGTCTGAAGTTATTCCCATACTCTGCAGCAGGGCATCAGCCTCGCGCCGTTTTTTCTCCAGGTCAGAGTCGTCCTGGTGAAGTGTGGCATCTTTCAACTGATCTGCCTGGAAGCATAACAATGCATCTACCATTAACACAATCTGTAAGTCCTCCTCATGGCACCTCAGACAATACAGTGCACCGAATGTATCAACGTATGTAATAAGGACATGATAAGAGTTAGAACAAGATGATAAATCTAAGTTTGTTGTTATTATTACGTCGTTTCAGTCAACACATAATAAATGATTTCACATCTAAAGGAAGTGTATATGAAACTAACTTTGAAGACACAAATACATCATTTTGGACAAGTTTACTCTCCACATTCCTCGTTGAATGTAATGTTAGTGAATATTTCAAAGATGTACACGGTGTTTAATGTACCTCTTTCTTCTTTCGCTCCTCTTCCTTTCTTTTCTTTTCCTCTCTGATTTGTGCCAAGCGTTGTTTCTTCCTCTCCAGCTCCGCTTTCAGCTCACTCTTGTCCGACATGATGCCACAGCTGTGAAGCAGCGACACATTTTGCTGAGGTCAATAATACGCAAAATACACAAATAGACCGATTCTGTTGTTCAAGATAGGATCCATTGGTATATTACAGTGTGGTCCCTGAGTTATGCGTGTACTGTGCACTGGGGTATAAAGACAGCTCTTTGTGAGCAGTCTCCAGACAGATGGCGCTCTCAGCTTCAGCACCACCCTGTGCGGACACTAGCTTCCCCTGGCAGGTGAATGTCTCCGTCCACCCAGCAGTGGGCCCTGTCCTCTCGACAGCTGGCCCACTTAAATATTTGGATACAGACACCTGATTCTGTGTCCTTCTTTATAACCTACAGCCCCGCTGACCGGTGATTCACATCAACCAACACAGAGCCCCACCCTGTAGCTAAAGAGAGACCGATCACACCCGGCTAGCTTAGCACAGTTAGCCTACTTCCATCGGCCTCTCTCTGATCGCCATCAGCCTGCTCTGCACAGTGTCAAACTAAAAGCGTGGATCGTGTTAACAGCCTGTTTTGTGTAACAAATCACACCAGTTTCATTTTTTTTTTAAGAAAAACACGATGACGTGCAATCGGCCTCGGTAGCTGCTAACATTAGCCTTCCTTGTTATGACTGTCAGCCCCGTTATACACCGTTTGATGACCAAATCCTACCACCAGGCAGAGTTTGATGTTTGCTGTTCTGTTAAATTATATTATTTCTCGTGTCACAGAAAAAGTGGTTCAGATCATTCAACCCCATTACCTATAGACACAGAGGTAGCATTAGCTTGGCTCGTTAGCGGTTGCCTTTCAGCAGCAGTGATCGCACTCGGCATAAAGAAAGTGAAGCTACACACACGGTGACAAACACGCGTCAATGACACGAGTGTGTGTCACTGCAGAGAAAGTGGCTCCAATGGGTAGATAACCAACCTTAAAGCAGGTTTTCGACCTGACACCAATTACACAGCCACAACAATCGAGCTGCCAACCAAACTACAGGAGCCGGGGAGAGTCAAAAAGGCTTCACCCCGCGTGTGTCTGAGGTCACACAGACACACATTTTTGCCTACAAAAAAAAACACTTCAGAAGGAAGAGTCAACTGTACCAAGACAGGTTTTGCATATTTAAAAATGATGTTTCATACTCTTGCTGAATGTCAAATGATCTTACAAAATCATCTAGATATGACAGTAAAGAGAACGTTAATCCTACATGTAGTGCTGCATGAGTATTTGCACGTTTCAGCCAAGAATTACAACCCCAAGGACAAAGACAGTAAGATATACTGGTTTAAATTGCACAATTTTATTGTAAAACGCATGGAGATTCTCAACATTCATAAAAGACAGACAGCAGAATACAAAAGAATTGGAAAGTTCCGCAGGATTCTTTTTAGCGATCTTGTACCCACATTATCATCCTGACGACTTACAAAAGTATCTCAGCTTTTTACACGCACTTGCAACACTACATTCTCGAGTATATATAAATCTTCAATCATTTCAACAATGTGTCACAAAAAAAGGAAAAATAGGACACTTTCCCTGACCAGTGTGGAATGGATAAACAGGCATTCATCATGGGAGACTTACCACCCCTGACTCAGTTATTCTGCAATCAGTTCTCATCATCTAATTTATGAATCCTCCTCCTGACATCTCCAGAAGCATCAGCATCAACATCAGCATCAGCTCCATCAGACAGTGCTGGACCAACTTTGGTGCTGTCCTCGCCTCCCCCATTGGTATGCAGAGTATGCAAGATCTGGTCACTGGGGCGTTTCCAAGAGGGTCGAGTGGCAATCCAGAGGATCAGACCTCCAAAAACTGCCAGGACCAGGCCAAGAACGTTCACAAAGATTGCCTCCGGAGGCAAGTCCTTGTACTTTGGGTCGTTCCTTTGTCATGAGGCAACAAAAACAAGAGTTACACTAATGGCTAATGCAGGATGATAACATTCCACAACTGATTTATGGAGTATACTTTTTTTTTTTTTTTAATACTTACAGGCCAAAAATGAGTTTCTCTGTGATGCCCATTAGTGCCACAGCTACAACACTGGCAAAGAGCAGTAGACCACTGTAGACATGGACGGGCATAAATGCTGCTCTCCAGGACACAGGTGTGATTGGTATCAAGTACATGCCAACTCCCAGAACAAGCTGTTCGTTCAAGAAGAGAAATGTGCGCTGGTCAGGTACAAATCAAGTTTGTGATGACTCACCATCACCAAGCCTTTGAGAGACCAGCAGACTGTTATTTGCTTTTAAGGTCAAATGAACCACACAGCAAAGAGCCTTCGTTTATTAACGACGACATCAAATAAATTCAAATCATGAGGGTTTTTTTTTTTACCTGTAGACAGTACAACATCACAGCTGTCAAGCCCAGCCAGCTGTGCAGACTGTACATGTTTGGGATCTTTGCACCGTTGTGGAAGTCAAATACCGCCACCATCGCTATCACGGCAAAAACGAAGGCCACTAAGTTCAAGCCCGCATGGGTGAACTTCATCGTAAGTTTGCTGCACTTCCAGGTCCAGGGGAGTCTGTAGACGATGATGGCTGCAAGAGAATGTCGCCCAGTGTAACTCAAATGGCTCTTCACATGACCATGATCCTCCGTGTTTAAATCACAAACACAACAGGTGCATATTCAAGACTGGTATGGAACAGACATTCCCATTTTCATTCAAATAAGTTACTTTTTTTTTTTAGGTGTTACACATATATTTAGTGTCCAAAGCATCCAACGTAATCGTATTTATGTTGCAAAATCACCGCTTTTCTGATTGATATGTGTTCTAACTTTAGAGAGCGCCAAGTTCCAATTTAAACCTTCTAATCAGTTCTGGATAAGCTGGCATAAACGTGCAGACCAACGTTGAACCAGTCTAATCAGAAACGTGACAACCTTCTTGTGATTCTATATGCAAGGTTGTTGTTGTTGTTGTTTTTTAATCGTAATGAAATCATACGTGAAAGTACGCATACTTCATACTGCGCACATCGTTTGTTTGAGTGGGTAAAAGCATTAGCTGCCATACAAACGCACTGGTAAGTAGCGTTTCCTCTGAAAAGCACTGGAAACAGAACATTAGCACACATGGGAAACATTGCACGTAACAGTGGCGAAAAGTTGCTCACAGTTACAGGAGTTGTATAAACTTAACATTTTCAACGGAGGGCTTCACTTCAGATTTTAGCGATGGACTTTTAAGAATATGGCACTTCACGGTTACTCTTCTGCACACCTAACTTAGCCCTGGGGCTACTTTACGTCCCTTGTTTGCAGTCCTTGAAATAACTTCATGTCATGTTTACACCGCCAGGTTCGATAAAACGTGACCTCACCCATTCCCTGCAAGAAAATAAAGCCGATGACTATCAACACCGGATGCCAGTTGAATTCGCCCAGCGCTCCATCCCAGGCTAACCCTTCCCTGTAGTGGAGGACCCATATCAGCACGAATGTGATGGACACCAATCCCAGGAAGACGGCGGCAAAGAAGGCGAGCAGGAACCGTCTGCGTTCTGCGTCCATGTCCGCGAGGTCCTACTCCAGCTGCTTCTGGAACGCCACCGCTACAGGAGGGCGCTTATGATGACGCGGGCGCGGTCACGAGACCCGCAGCAGACGCGTGGATGTTTGGTAACTTCGGAAAAAAAAAAAAAAAAAAAAAAAAGCAGCAGAAGAAGATACGGGCTTACATATCTTCCTCAACGCACTACATGGGCCAGACTTGTTCGCTGAACCCAACATTGTGATGCTGCAGTGAGACTGGTCTTTGGACGTTTGTGTGTTCCTTCCTTAGTTGAACCTGTTGCGTATGTGTGGTAGCAAAAAAAAATGTTGGTGATGAGCAAATTAATTGTTGAGATAAGGTTAAATCACAACGGATCACGGAGAAACAAACAGAAAGCACATACCGTCCTCAAGGACCACTCAACTTGACCGGGGGTTGCATGAGATGATGCACTGATCCTTTTGAGTCATGCTTACATGTACTTTTATTAGTAAATGTGTAAAATTAGTATGTTCTCATACTTACTAACTACATGTAGGACTGCAGCAGCTTCTTTTGCAATGAACTGACAGAAATATAATACATAGACATATATTCATATTAGAGAAAAATTGCATAAGTCCTGTATGAGGCAGAAATGCACAGCAAGTTGTAAAAATATAACATTTTATTTAAAGAAAAGCAGTAAAAACGTTGTCACGGGTCACAAAGAACATGGAAACCAGTTATACAGTGATTTAAAAAAAACTTGATCATCAAGGTTAATGTTTAACCACGTTTAAAACAAACATTTTGGGAAAATACCCACTGAATGCTTTCTAGCAGCTCGCGCTTGCATAATTTATTCTATGTTCTCCTTGAGTTTGTATACATGGCAGCAGAAATTGGAGTTTTCCTGTTCAATATGCACAATTGTGTCTTTGTCAAAGAACAATTCATGCCGATAAGTCTGAAAACAAAGATAAGGAAGGAGACACAAATTGAATTTCCATACACAGGTGCCAAAGCCATTCGTTTGCTTATCATCGAGTGTGAAGTTACTCACCTCATCCCAAGGTTCGCGCAGATCAATTGTCCGCCGTAACTCGCCACTCTGGTTGTCGTGCAGCCGGATGCGAGCGCTTCCCTCGCCGTCCTCACCGTTAGTTACTACTACTGCCAAGAGGTCAAGCTCATCCTCATATTCCACCACACGGAAAGTCTGCAAAAATCAAACCTTGTATTTATTAGCTGCTTCCACCTGCTCTGTCGCCGAAAATGTTGCCAGTATGTGATTAGTACTCCATTGTTAAACTGGTTAAAGGTGCAAGAGAGGACACTCCAAGACCCTTTGCAGTGGATGTTCCACACTTTTACCTGTGTCTGGTGAAAACACAAAGCTATGCAGAACACAGACAATGATGTTTAATCTAAATTGTTTCTTTGTTTTAATCTACACCGTATATAATATACACAGTAGGTCCAACCATATATAATTAGCTTCAATCATGCATGCACATCTTTTTGCGATGCGTCACGGTTAGAACGATTATAGTCATTAGTACCTCGCGATCGGGGTCATCATCCAGCTGATGATATCTTCTCTTCACTGTGCGGCCTGATGAGGTGACAGTGACTTGTGAGGCAGGCTGCAACAGTTAATTAAAGTTGAGAGAGACCAGTAACACTAGACTCATGTGTGTGTCACTTATAACTTATAAGGCAGTTACGTAGAGATGCATTCTACTTACATTGTTATTTCGATGGATCATCATAGAGAAATCCTCAACTACCTTTGACGGCAAACCTCTGTTGAGTTCCTCAAGGATTTTAAGGACACTTTGAGGAAAAGAAAAAACAGAAATACCTATCATATACACCAATCAACATAATACATTTAGGGGACAAAGGTTGAGGCAAAACACAAATGATTCAAAAACCTTTGCGGACTTAGGATTCTATTGGGTTGGTATATTTGCCTTCATGCTAAAGATACATTTCTCTTCTGTGGCCTCACATTAGCATTGTTGCGTAAGAGTCGACTGTAGTACTCACTTTATGGTAGTAGGCGAAACATGAACGATTCTTCCCGAGTCATCGGGGTGGAAGAAGATCCCATCACTCTCCAGAGAGCAGCAGTTCATGTTTTGTATTCCATTTGTTGCCTAGTTGAATGCAGTTACACAATGAAACGTTGAGGAAATCATTACAGTAGGATTCTTGTCACGTCTTGTATTTCGGAAACTAGAGTGTACTTTTTGCTAATGAAACAAAAGCAAATACACAAAACATGTGACATGTGCAGGAAAATGTACTTGTGCATTTTGTGGGGTTTTGAACAGCTGTTGCAGGTTTGTTGCTGTCCTGCACTGTTCAGCAGCTGAATGCAGAGAGTGTCAAAAACATCTGTGGCTATTTTTAATCTGACAGCTTCAATAGACTCTTACCAATTTGGTGGTAGTTCCGTCTATACCGCAACAAGGCTTGGGACAGCTATTCGAGCCAAATAACAATAAGTTTATTCCCCTGATTGCACCAGCATGCAAGCGGGCCATTGTTTGCTTTGCTGTTCATTGGGATGTGTGACGTTAAATTGTACGGTTAAACAGGATTCTTTAGATTTACCATGGTGTTGTCCTTCAGTGAACATATGTGGTAAGTCCCCTTGAATTTTTTATTCGGTGGTGTATAGATGTAGTGCCATGGGTAACCTCCAATCTGGACACCGTTATTAGAGCAGGCCACCTCGAAAAGCACAGGAGGGCAATCTGTGCAATAACATAAAAAAAACACGATTAAAATGTAAATAAAAAAAGTATTACTATCAGTTGCCAAGTAAGTTGTGACATCAACGCAATGGTGACATGGCCCTAAACTAAAAATGGGACCCACCTGTAATCTGGATATTAACTGGGATACCGAACTGAGCTTCTCCTACTGTTTTGCCTCCAAGAAGTGAACTCTGCTCTCCAAGCACCAATGTCTCTGTCATGTACTGAGAACAAACAGAGCAGAGGGCTTTTAAAACCTTCATCATATGACTAGATGCAAGCAAGTAGATGGTTCACAACGAAAAAAAGTGTTTTCCTGGTTCTTTTTTATGTGGATTGAAATACAATCATAGCGGTAGATGCGCTATTATGACAAAATAAATATACATACCCTATTCACAATGTGTTCAAAGCTATACAGCTTCACAGACTTGTTGCTGTAAGACACAGCGAGGACACCTTGAGACAGAACAACATCGGTAACACCATTCCCAAATACCTGAAACAGGGAGATTTACATTTCAATAACAGCAAATCACTCCTGCAGACCCAAGGAAAACACTTAATAAAACAAAAGAAAAAAAAGCCTGCATACCTTTCTGTTGATCTCCACAATGCCCACAATCTGCAGGGGAAAAACATTAAAGATGGCCAGATGCATCACTGTATTGTGAGTTATACCCGCCTACGGAATACAAAAGAGAAAAGGTGAAATAATGCCATCAATTTTGCACCTCAGCGATCCCACCTCTTGGAACTAGTAGTGGAGTCATCATTCAATCAAATAATCAATCCAATAAGAATGTGTACATCATTTTGATAATAAATTAATTATTAATGGCATTCAACAATATAAAATGCGTTTTTCAAATGTGAAGATTGATTGGTTCATGTAAAGTCAACTTATTTTAGTTTAGTTTCTACGTGAACAGACAACGTCATCCTCAGCTCTGAGATACTATAATATACTGTATGTATTTCACTGTTTATGAAATTTTGAACACTAAACAATGTAGTTAGCCATTAAAACATACAAAATACATATTCCCCTTACCTGCCGTTGTAATGGTGTCTCTTTGTTTTGAACAGATTTAACATAGAATGTCTCTTGAGAAACCTCCCAGCCAAGATACCTTCATAAAAGAAAGCGAGAGATTATTCTACTCTGAGATTTATACTCTCTTTTTGAACGCACCGGTCTTGGTCCCGTGTCACACGGACATTATTTTTTTTTTTTTTAAGCTATGAAAATTATGTAAACGTGATAATCTCAGCGACGAATTCTGAGCTTTCACAATACCTGAACTTGGGTTTTGGAGAGAGGTAAACTCTCTGCAGCTCCTCTCCTGTGTCCGTTGAAAGACGACATAGCCAGTTATTGGCCGTCAAAGCCAAGAGACTTGGTTTATGATCACCAGAGGAGGCCAATGTTTTGTCCTGTCAAAAGGATGACATTGCAGTCTGAAACTGGGCAGTTCAAATATTTTCATTCAAGGCATTATTCATTCTCACTTACAAGTGGGCTCTGACAGAGCAGGGCATCTTCAAATTTATCCACTTTAGGCCTTTTGGGCAATTTGTACAAAACCTGAGGCTCTGAATGAACACTGAAATCAGAGGAGGATTGAATCATTTATGTTCATGGCACAATTATACTTCTTTATTTTACATTAACTTAACATTGGTCTCATCATTTAGATTGATTGAGAAGGTGACTCATGCGTTATATGACTTATATGATACAATTGTTGTGGTTGTTGTTTATTTGTGGTTAAATGGAGTGATTGTGTACTTAAATCATACTCACCAACTGTAGCAGTTCTGGTAGTTTTCGAAGTAGATTTTGCCATTCTCATACATGATTGTTGATTTTGAGCTCTTGCTCCACACCTTCATGAAGCACCTGTTGTCCTACAGTGTCAAATCGTTTAATAAAAAGTACAGTTTGGTCAAAGTTGGTATATTAGTGAGGCAGTACATTGGTAAAAGCAAATGGGGCCCTGTGGATAGTCAAAGGCTTTCACCTGGAGGAGAATATTTCTGAGGACCTTCATGTTCTGCCTGAGCAGAGTCCCAGTATCAGTGACTCCCCTGCTCCTGCGGCTCAGCAGCTCTGCGGTGTTCGCCGACCTGTTTCTTCGACACGGCGCCATCGTCAGGCGGCACGTTCACTTACAGGAGGACTGAAGGACAGGAGGACTGCGGGCATGTCAGAGGACAGTGACCTCAGATAAAAACTAACACCTTGTCGAAGGCCAGGTAAGCATGGTTTGCATTGCCCCACTGGCAACGTTACTAACATCCACTAACCCGCATGTTTGCTAATATCGTTAGCCACGATATGCCGGTAACTTAATTTTAATAGTAACATCTAGCTCGATTTGTATCACCTAATTGAACCGGAGAGTTCCACTCACACGAGAACAATGTTGGCAATGTTGATGTTGGCGGCAAATATGAATTACTGGGCTGTAATATTACATTTGAACTCTTAGCTGCTAACCAATGCCACATTTCAAACAAGTCTCTTCTTCTACGAAAGAATGAAATGCACAGAGTGCAGCTGGCAAGTGTTGCGCCCCCTTGAGCCACTGCCGGGGCATTGACCATAATGGAGCATGTTGAGTAATCAATATTCAACCATCAGTGTGTTTCAGACGGTTTATATCTATATTCTGTTCCCAGAATGTTTTAGTTGTCCCGGAGTTTTAGTTTAGGAGTGACTCTTCTACTTCAAAGATGGTTTCACCATTAACACACAGCCGCAGGAGACTCAAACAATACATAACAAAGCTGTTGTAACAGCAGCCTGTGGCACTAACGAACTGAGTGGAATTAGGGTTAGGGTTTTGGTGAAGGGTCGCTAGTTAATGGATGAAAGTTGGTTTAGGGGGGGTTTTAGGGACCCCGAACGCACTGGTCTTGGTCTCGTGTCGCTCGGACATCGGGAAGTGGGCGAAAGTGCAAGAGAGTTTTGTGCGTCCGACCGTTCACCCACTTCCTCATGTCCGAGCAACACAGGACCAAGACCAGCGCGTTCAGCATCCCTGAAAACCTCTGACTGCCAACTTTCATCTTTCCAGCCGCGACCTTTCACCAAAACCCTAACCTTAAGGCCACTCTTATAACCCCTATAACTGTGGAATTAGGGTTAGCGTTAGGGTTTACCAAAACCCTAATTCTAGGCTTATAACCCCTATAACTGTGTAATTTGGGTTAGGGTTTTAGTGAAGGGTCGCAGCTAAAAAGATGAAAATTGGTACTGGGGGTTTTCAGGGGCTCGGAACGCACTGTTCTTGGTCCCTTGTCACTCGGACATCGGGAAGTGGGCGAAAGTGCAAGATAGTTTTGTGCGTCTTGACCGTTCGCCCACTTCCACATGTCCGAGCGACACGCGATCAAGACCAGCGCGTTCAGCATCCCTGAAAACCCCGTACTACCAACTTTCATCTTTCTAGTAGCGACCCTTCACCAAAACCCTAACCCTAAGGTCACTCTTATAACCCCTATAACTGTGGAATTAGGGTTAGGGTTAGGGTTTCCAAAACCCTAATTCCAGGCTTATAACCCCTATAACTGTGTAATTTGCCCATTTCACCCACTTCCCGATGTCCGAGCAACATAGGACCAAGACCAGCGAGTTCAGTGTCCCTGAAAACTTCATGGGACTTCATGGGACCAACTCCCTCATCTGTCTAGCAGCTCCCCTTCACCCAAACCCTAGCCCTAATTCCACCCTTATAAGCCCTGTTAGTGGGATCATAATAGGGATGGAAACCCCGATTCCTCTTTCTATGGCTTGTGTAATTGTGAAAGGTATTCAACTCTTGCTGCATTTTTACAGCGTAAATGCATAAACTGCAGAGACTCTTTACAACCAATTTGGCTAAAGCCTTCAGCCGATTGTCCCCAAGAGAAAAGAGTGCTGGAGGAAGACCTTCAGCTCCTCTGGGTTCTCGGATTCTGACCAATCATGAGGACATCTTTAAGCACAACATGTGGTTAGTCATGTACTCTCACTGGTTTGTCACTCATCTGAATGTGCCTTCTAAGAAGAGTGAGTTTGGGTGAGGTTTGTTAGCTTAAAACAAAGTGTGCATGTTTGAGTTCAGGATTTGGTCATTTCTTATCTGAAACATAATTGGTTAGGGAGTAAATAATTGTGGTTTCTATTGGGCAGTTTGAGTCACTATAGTTGAAAAACAATTAACAGTTTCTCTGTAATCTTTTTTTTAATTTTAGGGACCATGTACAGTGGACAGAAGAAGAGAAGGAATATGCACGGCAGAAGGCACAAGAAAATTCTTGTGTTGTTATTCCTTTAAAGGAACAAGGCAAGAATCCATTCTCTGTAAAAAAAATATTTTCTAACGTTGATTTGAATTAGGTTACATGGCAAGAAAATGGCTTTAAATGTTCTTAAATTCCCTTTACATTTAGGTAAATTTGACACTGACGCTTCCTGGTACTGGGACACGTTTTATGAGCTGCATCAGAATAAGTTCTTCAAAAATCGCAAGTGGCTTTTTCTAGAATTCCCAGAACTGCTTCCTTCAGGTACAAAAAAACAAGCTTCAACCAAGTGTCATGATGTTCAGCAGATAGAAATCCTGGACCTAGACACCATGCACCATCAAAACAGTGAAACAACTCCCTATCACAGAGATAGCTCTGATTATCCAAGGGACGGTCAAGGATCATCACAAGAAACAAATGAAGATGTGATCCGGACTTTTACTTTCCCTGGACAACATGCATCTTTCAGGATATTGGAGGTTTCTTAAATGTTAATATATATACAGTATATCTGTACACATATACACACACATTTTTGATTGGGTTAATATAGGATTAAAAATGTGGCCCTTCTCACAGTTTGTGATGTTAAAAATGAGGAGGCTGTAAATTGCTTCGTTGCTATTGTTAAATAACTGCAGTAACAACTAAATTCTCTGTAATATACATTTACATATATTTATTCTTCTTAGGTTGGATGTGGGGCTGGTAACAGTGTATTTCCCATAGTAAATTCCATAAAGTGAGTACATAATATTTTATTCCTTTATATATTCAACCATTTCTGCATCATTGTATGTGTCATATACCATATCATGTAAATACATTTTATTTTATTTACCATTTTATTACTGTGGACTGTGTTGTATGATTCAGCTACATATCCATGTGTAGTATTTGAGCTCCAACAAGAGCAACATTTATATGGTGGCATTAAATGTGGGTTGTTGACTTTTCTACTTCACAGAGAAACCGATGCATTTGTATACTGTTGCGACTTCTCCTCACGTGCCATTCAGCTGGTCAAGGTAAGCATTTTTATTATTGTTTTGTAGGAATATGCACAATTTCCTGTACATTGTATTAAGCTTAATATTTTAGCTGTAAATATAGATACCTGTTAAAAAAGGGATTATAGTAAGACCTCTTGAAATTTTAACAATTAAAAAGTATCACAGTTGATATGTTTTAAGAAATGTCTGTGCACCAGTAAATTGTCCCACAAACTTTTAGGTTAACTTCTCTGTAACATTTTGGTTCCCAGTCCCTACTTGGGAAAAGTGGAAGTGGAACATGGATTTCTTTCAAGTATCCACCATTTGCAAGTGTCTAAAGGTTAAAGTCACAGAGGTCAGAAGTGGCTCAAACAAGTCTTGTAGAATAAGATAAAGATGTGATTAAAATGCCTTATCTCAACTACAATCTGGCAATTAACACTGTTAATGACATTGTTTTGGACATGGCCTATTTAACTTTCCTCATACAGAAACACCAAGACTATGACGTCTCTGTGTGTCACGCCTTTGTCCATGACATTTGCGAGGAGACGGCCTCCTTCCCCTTCCCTCCTCAGAGCCTGGATGTTATTCTCGCAGTATTTGTGCTTTCCTCCATTCATCCGGAGAGGTAGGTGAAGGTTACAACAAAGAGATAAGAGAGCCTTAAGTCATTTATTTACACATTCACATTCCCAAGGTTTTGTCTGAATGTCACTACAAAACCCAAACAAAGGACTTAATTTAGTTTTCGCATAGAGTGAAATATATCAACAGTTACTCTGCTCTCATTTTTGTCTGATGATTCTTGGATATCTATTACCACCACTCTTACTATTGTTTTTCGAATCATTTATATTCTATTGGCAGAATGCAGGGAGTCGTAAACAGACTATCTACATGCCTAAAACATGGAGGGATAATCCTTTTCCGTGATTATGGGAGATATGACCTTTCACAGCTCAGGTTTAAGATGGGTAAGCCTCCAAATAACTACACCTGCGTATAGAAATTGTATGTACTTTACCTTATTTGTGGCATATTCTCGATGCTTTTGTGTGGGGTGTGTTGTTTTACAATTTAATCTTTTACAATCAGGACGGTGCTTATCCGAGAATTTCTACACACGTGGGGATGGAACTTGTGTTTATTTTTTCACAAAAGGTATTGCTGACCAATGAAAATGAACATGGAACTTGGACTCATCACGTTCATAATTTCTGAAATCCTGGCTACAGCTCTGATGTTTATATATATATATATATATTTTTTTTTTCTTTACAGAAGAGGTTCATGATTTGTTTTCCAAAGCTGGACTGGAAGAAATTCAGAATCTGGAGGACAGGCGACTACAAGTTAACAGAGGGAAGAAAGTTGCAATGCATCGGGTTTGGATGCAGAGCAAGTACAGGAGGCCATATCCCCCTTTACCACCCTAACTCCACACCATGCATCGTCTTCTTATCAATTTATAACTGTTTTTTTTTTTTAAGGTTAGGTAAACAATACATTTCACAAAACTCTGTGGATGTAGGCTCATGTTATATACAGTAGATCACTGTATTCACAGCATAGCACCAATTGTCTAAACGATATGGAGGAACTTCTTTATGTCCACTGGGGAGCATGCATTAGCCTTAAAACAGGCTCAATGACTGAAATTCGCCTTCTAATATAAATAAAAAATTATACATGGAGAAAGTCAAATAATGCAGAGAAATGTACATATACATTTATATCCTATATGTATAATAACCATACACATGTAACAACAGTGAGATAAGAGATTGTTTCGTGTGCAAAGCAATTTGCATTATATCCTACATTTTTTTGAATAACTTTGATCATGCTGAACTAAGATACGATGTAGCTGATAAATTTGCCTAGTAAATTAAAAGTAAGATTATCATGTGTTTTTTGTTGTTGTTTGTTTTTTTTATCATTCCGAACCCATTAGATTGTGTTTGCTAACTTATAATAAACGTTTTTTTCTTTTTACTTATTCTTTAAATGTGTATCTCAAGTGTATTAAGGCTGTAAAGAGCGTCTATACCTAAATATATTTTTGATATGAGGAATTATTTCATTCGTATGTAAAAACATTTTTCAGAGTTTAGTCCACTGCAAGTTATACTCAACCATCTGAAAAAAGGTATTTTGTGCTGCATGTAGTATTTAATCGTCTCCCCCCTCCCTGTTGTTATAGACGGGAAAGAAAAACATGCAATGCCCTCGCGATAAGGATTTTGCACACGATGATGACGTGACGTTTCATAGACAACCACTTGAAGACGGAGAGGTGTCCCCGGAGCCCGGACGCGCAGCCGAGGTGTGTGTCCTAAAACAAGAACAAAAAAAAAACAAAACCCGAGACATTTTCATTCGGCCTCAGCCGCTGCACCCATGTAAGACACACTTGCGGCGCGCCATTTGGTGAAGTCCACCACCGGCCGGTGTGGAGGATACAGCGTGTGCGCTGCCGTACCTTCACACCAAAAGTAGCTTGATGAGTGTCCAAAGTAGTGGAAGTTTGGAGGGGACGCCATCTTTGGTCCCAGCTCTCCACGTCCCCAGCACGGACCGTGCTCTCAGCAGCACACCACGGCGGTGGTGAAGGCCCGGGAAAGGTATTGTGGCACGTTTTGAGACGCTTGTTTCATTTTCTAAAACCGCCGGTCGGGGTGATTTTGTGCTGGGCGTACGGGGAAT
Organism: Colistium nudipinnis; assembly: GCA_016785305.1. Taxonomy (NCBI): domain Eukaryota; kingdom Metazoa; phylum Chordata; class Actinopteri; order Pleuronectiformes; family Rhombosoleidae; genus Colistium; species Colistium nudipinnis. The sequence continues at coordinate 15,119 of JAFBJU010002861.1, read as the reverse complement.
GGCGTGAAGAGGAACCGAGCGGATGTCTGTGGCGAAACGCTGCTCGCTAGCTAACGTTTCCAGGAACGCGTCGGCTCCAAAGTCCATTGAGCCTGTTTGGCTAGCTGGTAGCACCGGAGACACAGGGACCGTGTGTCTCCGCTCAGGCCAGTGCAGGAACCCCGGGGCAAACACGGGCACAATGGCGACCGAGCGCTAGCAAGAGCCGAGAGGCTACCGCCGGAGTCGGAGCATCTTTCTCCGAGCACGCCGCCGTTTGATGAGCAAACGCCGGCCAAGTTACCCAAAGACGTGTAAATAAGATCAATACACACACACACACTCACGCATAGAAATCAGCAGATTTGCAATCATGCTACATGTTGTGTGACAGGCTTAGCGCGAGCAGAGTACAAGTGCATCGCACTATTAATCGATCATCGTGTTGATTGGGCTGTTTCATAGTGTGTTCACAGTTTGTGTGTCTGTGCGGTGCAGAGGGGTGGTGGATCCAAACATGACAGTGTGTCCCTAACAATTTGGTGTAACTGTGGTCCTCACACAGCCATTTGCTGTAGATGTTGGATGGTTAGGAAGCCTTGTGTGACCTTTCAGTGTCACTAACATGGGATGCAGGCTGCCGAGGGCTTTGCAGCATGCTAAAATACACTCACTTTGTCCAACAACTCTTGCATATGTGGTCATTTTTAGTAACATATGGCTTGCCAGTCATGTTTATGAAGCCTCGTTGGACCCTCGGCTGTTTAAACTGGATGTCGTCACAATGTAGAACTTTTACCGAGTTTGAGGCTTTTAGGTGTCCTCCACATTCCTTTGTGTTATCACTGATTTATGTGCAACGATTGAGGATAAATCTGTGATGGCTGCCTGCATCGGTATGTCACTTATACTTGCAGAACAATGCAAGGAGATTATCTGTGCTGGTTTAACCTTTTAAGATGTTGGTGACTGAGTGGCGGTGGAGGCGATCCAAGCCATCCGGTGCCAGAGATTTATAAGACTTCCCCAGTGTCTGCCATAAACAGGTGGTCACTCTGCTAAGCAGCATGGAGTCAAAATGACATCCTCAGCAAGAACTGTAAGGGTTCAACCTCTTGTTCCTGCAGGGGCTTGGATACAGAGAATAGTTATTCACAGAGGTCTTCATGTTTCAAACAAAGGGAAATCCTTGAGAACACACAGCTGATATGCATTCATGACGTGAGCGTGGCATAAACCCCTCTGTGTGAAAGGTGAGATATGGTTCTGGCCGATTCTGGTTTGGGGCGAACCAAAACCGAAAACAGAATTTGTTAAGATTACGAGGCTAAATATTTAGTGTTTCTGTATATACGGCTAAATATTCCTACTTGTTCATGGCATGGCTATTTTTGCTTATCTTGTTTAAGTAGTGCAGATGCATAACCAGCCTCCATACTGTAGTTTTAAGATAACTAATACAGGCTGGCTCTATTTTTAGCTTGTGCGTTTTTGTCCTTATTGTTGCCATTTATTATTTTTGGTTACGTTTCACTCGGATGTATTTAAACAATCCCTGCCTATCGTAGGCTCCACAGCCTTTGATACATTCAAAATGGTTGTCTCATTAATACACAGGTTCAGTGTGCGGACCCCTCTGAGTCTGCAGCAACACTGAAGCCCTGGGAGCTCATGTAACAGCCCCACAGGAGGATGGTGTTCATCATTGCCTAGCAGTGGACACATTGCTCTTGTACTCTCCGGATAATAGAGCTTGTGGCGCAGAGATGCCTGTTACTACTGTTAAGCATCCTCAGCCTATCGCGTCGTATCTAATTTTGGATATTCTTGTCAATGATATTGATGGTGAAGGTATTATTAAGATCCTAGTAGGAGATCGGATGGCGAGAACTGAAATAAACAAACAATCTTCCTTATCTCAGTGCTTTACGTTTCAATCTTTAATGTAGAGTGTCATGGTAATGCCACAGGGGAATGGCATACATTTGATCTCGTCCCATATTGTCGTCTAGACTAAACCATTAACACCTGTCAGGGTTTTGCAGTTAAGTAAGTTAACATTTATCATAACCGTGCCCCGAAGCCCATCGTTACGGCATCATCTGTTGTTCTAGTGGGCATCCAAGAGTTGCAATTAAGCTTATCCTTAAATAACCGTAGCATACTGTGAATTATTGCTAATCCTCTCAGGCACCATGGAGGAGCTGCACAGCCTGGACCCCCGGAGACAGGAGCTGCTGGAGGCACGCTTTATGGGCGGGGTGAGCGGCAGCACAGGGGGCAGCACCGGCAGCATGAGCGGGGGAACCAAAGTGAGTGAATATTTAGCCCCGTCAGTAATCTTAATGTCGCAGTGAAAAGATTGGTGAAAATACCATTCATACTCAGTCAGTCACTTCTTTTTTTTCTTTCAGGGTCTGACCAACAATGAATGTTCCAATCACAGTTTTGGAAGCCTGGGATCCTCGAGCGACAAGGAGTCAGAGGTATGTTTTGTCTTTGTCTCTTTTGAAAACCCATGTAACCTGACTACATTTACGTGTGTCGGCATGATCATCCCAGGCTGTTTGGAATGAAAAGTCACATATTGTTTATTCGGGTAGCTATTCACGCAACTCGTTTACTGTTAAAGTGGATTTCTTAAAGCTGGACTTGTACAAATTGCCACCTTCCTTCTAAACCGTTTCCAACTTTTTAAGGGGTAGGGGTGTTGGCACGGGTTCACCCAATAGATATCATGAATACTACTGTCCAGACACTGTTTATAGCGAATCTAAGTTATATATCTAAATCAACCTGGCCATTTGGTTACATGACCTTGGGGACATTCCATCCGGGAAGCTGACTCTAAGAAACCTTACTCTCACCATTTGATGGTGTAGACCTGGACTACACCCAAAGGCTTCCCTATTCATTTCAGTGGGGTTGATGCATTGGCACAACATGGGATGCCAGCCACCATGTTGTGACCTGACATTTAATAAGCCTTCAAACCGGATTTCCATGTTCATATTTGATGCTCTCCTGTACAATGCAGCGACACACCCTTATCATTGCAGCCCCGTGTTATTTTTTGTGTTTCCAGTAACATGTTTTTGAGAGGATTCACAAGACATCATTATCTCATTATTAACAATCAAGTACTGACGCAGTTAAAGGTCTTTCACTATCTTGTGACCAGAATGTGCTGGTTACCACCAGGTGCTTAAAACTCTGTTCTTTCTCTCCTTGTAGGGTTCCGATGTGAAAAGAGGCAGCTCCCCCGCTTATTCGGTAGGTCCATTTTATTAACTCGCAATACACACAACTAATTGTAGGTCTACTGCTGTTAGGGTTACTTTTAACTTGACTTGAACCAACCCCGATATGAAACTTCATTGGGAGCATGTACGGAGGTCTAACTTATTTTGGTTATTGTTACAGCTCAACTCATCTCGGGCTATTTTGCTCGTATAGAGATCATGATTTTGTACCAGGGTGTAACTCGGGTCTCTTTGTTGGCACTGTTGGCCTGGATGTTTTCGTTCTGTTTGAGGTTTTCTCTGGATATTCTAAATACATGCAGGTGAAGGCAAATGGTGGTTTGTCTAGTGTGTACACACCCTCCTCATAATGTCAGCTGGAATCGCCTTCAACCCTCCTGTCCGAGACCCTCAACGGATAAATAGCCAATGAAACCATGACGGATTATGTATCTTGATTAAATTATCATGGCTAAATTAGTTATCATTTTGTGGACAACAGAGCAGCAGCTCATGCCTCCACCAAGTCCCTAGACAGATCTTCTTTTGTAGAAATGATTTTGTAAAACGTTATTGATTTAAATTTCTTCTTTAGACTCCAGAGAAGAAACAAGCTGAAACAACCAGAGGCAGAAAAAGAAAACCAGAGATCCAATCAGAGAGCAGCCAAGGTGAGCATCTTCATGATGAATATGGTGAATGTATGTTTGTTTGTTTGTTTAAATATTTTCATCAGTCCTGTTCTTTTCTTTTACCCTTACAGGAAAATCAATTGGGCGAGGACCCAAAATAAGTGATTATTTTGATGTAAGTATTCTGTTTCATGTCAGATGTTTCACCCACAGAGATTAAATGTTTCGTGGAAAACTTGTGCTATTTAAGTCTTTGCTCAACATAGGTGGCATAATCCATTTTCTGTTTCAAAAATAACAGCAGTATGATTTTAAAAGGAGCCCCTGGCAGTCTGGCTCTTTCCAAAATGTGAGACAATGATGTTGCTTGTCCTCTCTTTACCTTTTTAGTTCCAGGGAGGAAATGGGTCCAGTCCTGTGAGAGGTCTCCCACCAGTGATTCGCTCGCCCCAGAACTCACATTCCTATTCCACTCAGGGCAATGCTGTAAGTGTAAGACACACTAAAAATCTCCTTTGCTGCTCTATTTGGCACTGACGTGTCATAAAATAAATCCTGTGTGTGTGTGTGTGTGTTCTGTTGCAGGTTAGACAAAACAGCTCATCTCCTACTAGTCTGTCTTTTGGCGACCACATGACACATCCAAAGCAACTAGCAGTCAAATTTGTTCAGGTAAAGTTTAACTGGATAGTCCGGTTACCAACGCTTTTTTGCAGTCACATTTTATGTGTTTAAAAATAAATAAATGCTAGGCATGTTTTTTTTAACTGCTTTTGTTTTTTTCCTCTTTAGACTGACCTTACTGTGTTGAAATTGGCTGCCCTTGAAAGCACTAAAAATCTAGACCTTGAGAAAAAAGAGGGCAGAATAGATGATTTACTAAGGGTAAGAAGAAACCTTTACTCTGTGTACTACACTGCGGCTAGACTTGACTGTCCTGTGATGTTTACATAATGCAAATATAGAAAAGTTTACCTGAGTAAAATTTGGTTATGAAAAATATCTCAATATGTACCATTTGTCAGCGTTAGGAAAATATTATCTACATTTTTAATAATAAGTGGTGCATTTGGTAGGTGATGTAGCTTGACTGTTTGTTTTTTTTCCTTCTGCTTCTCAGGCAAACTGTGATCTCAGGAGACAGATAGATGAACAACAAAAATTACTTGAAAAGTACAAGGAACGCTTGAATAAATGCATCACCATGAGCAAGAAGTTGCTTATCGAAAAGGTACGTGTTTCGTTTTCCTTTCCCCCTTTACGAACACGCAACATTTGCATGTCTGCAAGCCTGTTGGCAAATGTATATACGTTTTTTTGTTGTTGTTTTTTTTCTTCAGAGCAACCAAGAGAAGCAGGCCTGTCGGGAGAAGAGCATGCAGGATAGACTACGTTTAGGCCATTTCACTACAGTGAGACATGGGGCCTCATTCACAGAACAATGGACGGACGGCTATGCCTTCCAAAACCTAGTGAAGTAAGTTCAACCCGTTCATTTGGATTATGCTTTTCTTTTTCTGTGTGGCATTATTTATACATATTTTCCTATTTAAAAACGCTTGAGGAACTTCCACTCCTTTTCATCTGGAAGCTTAACTGTACAAACAGTGATTCTAGTTGAGATGTTCAACGGTTCTTTATTTGTTTCACAAAGATCATTTGGTTTTCAACGTATACCCACAAGACAAGAAGAATTGCCTGTGGTCATTAGGGGTGGCTGATTGCTCAGTAGAATCATGTGAGATGACTTTAAACAGCATACAGCTGGGTCTTTGACTTTCTCTAGCTACCACACATGCAAAGGCAAGAAAATCTGTGCCAGTTAAAATGCAAAGCTCTTTCCAGATTTAAATTGCCCCCACCCTCCCTATTCGCGCATCGTCTTTACAATGGTATTAGTTTGATCAGATGGTGTAGGTGAGGATGTTTAGTTACTTTTTATGAATGGTGAAACAACAACAAGAAAGTTTGTTTTTATTTTCTTATCAAAAGACAGCAAGAGTGCAGTAACCAACAGAGAGAGGACATTGAGAGGCAAAGAAAACTTCTGGCCAAGAGGAAACCTCCACCCATCAGCAACTCCCAAGCACCAACTACAAACTCGGAGCCAAAGCAACGTAAAACCAAGGCAGTAAATGGAGCAGAAAGCGATCCCTTTCTAAAACCCAGCCTACCTCAGCTGTAAGTCCTGTTGTCCTATAAATCAGAATGGCACCGCATGACATTCAGTCTGGTTTTATTTCTTTGCAGTAGGAGTTGTAAAACAAGATTAACGTAGCTGTATTTCTCCCTTCCTGGAAAGGCTGACACTAGCAGAGTACCACGAACAGGAGGAGATCTTCAAATTGCGGCTCGGGCATCTCAAGAAGGTTTGTCAACCGCTGAACCTGGCAAACATTTTCTTATTTTCCAGTGGGCAATTTTCCTGTCCACGTGTGTTGTGCTGACACAGGACCTTGGGCCAGAATACATTTTTGGATGAAGTCAATAAATCCAAGACCTTCTTTCTAATCTGGCTTTTTTTTGCACCGATCGTATTAAAAACCTAATTAGAGGTAAATGATTAAATGTAGCAAAACTTTGTCATCGTTATGAGAATAAGGGGACACACTAATCCCGATTCTCCTGTCTCCGGATCTGAACCACCGCTACTTCTGCGTGAATTACCCCCTAGGATTGATAAGCCTGTGGTTTGTCGACGTAGTCGTCGTTTTCTCGACGAGTAAGCATCGCAGACGGCCCGTGACAAGACTCTGAATCAAGTCAACCGTTAATATTTAATGCAGAACTATTCAACTGTGCACAAGTGGATTTTGACTAGCTCCTCTCCTTGTAGTCGGTATTCTGAAGTTTCTTCTGTGCCTTCGTGTGTTTGAATCATTTATAGGAAGAAGCTGAGATCCAGGCGGAGCTCGAGCGTCTGGAGAGAGTGCGCAACCTTCACATCCGGGAGCTGAAGAGAATAAATAACGAGGACAGTTCACAGTGAGTCTGAATAAGTTACTTTTACAGTTGCTGCATACGGTACACCGGAATACGAGGACCTGGGCCGGTATCCACATTGATGTGATTAAGTACCATTGTTGTACTTGAACTGTCTTTTCTCAGATTGGTGATCAGGCGGCAAAGGTGATGTTTAAGTCATGCTGATCATTTTGTGCTTTTTTTTTTCCTCCAATCAACAGATTTAAAGATCACCCAACGTTGAATGAACGGTATCTGCTTCTGCACCTTCTAGGAAGAGGGGGTTTTAGTGAAGTTTACAAGGTAAGTCAATAAATGGTGTGCTGATGGGTTTCAAAATAATTTCCATGTTTTGCTTTGCAAGTATACGTCAGCTTTTTGTGTGCGTGTTGTACAGGCTTTTGACTTGATTGAGCAACGATATGCGGCTGTTAAAATCCACCAACTTAACAAGAACTGGAGAGAGGAGAAGAAGGAGAATTATCACAAGTAGGTTGAAAAAGTTATAACCTCGGGTGCTTATTTCTTTTCGACGGTTATATATTCTTGTTCGTTTTCTCAAATGTTTTTACGCTTTTAGTGTATTTGTTATTCCTCTCCATAAGACCCGATGCCTGACTGTCCTGCATTGGTTGCTAATGGACACATAACTACCATGTTCTCCACAGGCACGCATGTCGAGAGTACAGAATACACAAGGAGCTGGACCATCCACGAATTGTCAAACTTTACGACTACTTCTCGCTGGACACAGACACGTTAGTGGCTCTAAAGATTCCCCGTCATGCATTTATAGCATTTTTCAGCCGGTTGCTGTGAGAGTGTGGGCTGTAACTCTCACTTTGTCCGTTTTCCCTTCAACAGATTTTGCACCGTTATGGAGTACTGCGATGGCAACGACTTGGATTTCTACTTGAAGCAACATAAACTAATGTCCGAGAAGGAGGCACGGTCCATCGTCATGCAGATTGTGAATGCACTAAAGTACCTGAATGACATAAAACCCCCGATCATCCATTATGACCTTAAGCCAGGTACACGTACCCCTCTTTATTATTTATCATCACATTGTCCACAACATGATGCTGACCTTTTGCACTTTGCTTTCCAGGCAATATCTTGTTAGTGGACGGCACAGCCTGTGGGGAAATCAAAATCACTGACTTTGGTTTGTCCAAAATCATGGATGATGACAACTATGGCGTGGACGGGATGGACCTGACATCGCAGGGTGCAGGCACCTATTGGTGAGCAGAAATTACCTACATACATCATATATACACTAGGTGTATGAACTGTGATGGAGGAAGTACTCGGATCATTTACTTAATTATAATCAGCCTAACGCATCGTAACAAATTTGCGTCAAATTCTCTCGGAAGTGAAAAACGTGCAACTAAACTATTTGGTTTAATTTGGGCCAGGTATTTGCCTCCTGAATGCTTTGTGGTTGGAAAAGAACCCCCAAAGATCTCCAACAAGGTGGACGTGTGGTCTGTGGGTGTCATCTTTTTCCAGTGTCTCTATGGAAGGAAGGTAAACAGAGAAAAAAACTTTTTTTTTTTTAATGGTATTTTATTTATTTTTTTTTTTATGTTTGCTCGATCGTTAAACACTGTTCTCCTTTTCAGCCTTTTGGCCACAATCAGTCACAGCAAGACATCCTGCAGGAGAACACCATACTCAAAGCTACCGATGTCCAGTTCCCTGTCAAGCCTGTTTCTAGTAATGAGGCAAAAGTAAGAAAACCTGTATGAAAATGGCAATTTGGATACAAAGTTTAAAAAAAACTAAAGCAACTAAATGACATCTGACTGACATGGAAAATGTGGATTCTTTCAGGCCTTCATAAGGCGGTGCCTGGCCTACCGGAAGGAGGACCGGATCGATGTTCACCTTCTGGGCAGCGACCCCTACCTGCTCCCTCACATGCGGAGGTCAAGCTCCTCTGGAAATCTGCAGATGAGTGCTGCAGGCTCAGGACCAGCCTCCTCCAGTATCATCTCGTACTGACATCATTGAACTGTGACAGCGAAGCAACCTGACCGCGTTGCTCCTATGCAGCACTGCTCCAGCTCCAGCTCATGGGATAAGCAACGGGCAGAAAGAAGAAGAAGCAGCAGCAGCAGCAGCGGGACACAGGTGGGGAGATTTCACTCAACATCCTCAGACCTTTGCCAGGCTTCTTCTTCCTTTTCACCAGGACTTGATTAATGGAGGGACAGCGTAGGGATCTTTTTCAAAGGACATGGGTAAATGGATCTTTTAAGGGTCCGACGAAAAGCACTGAAACTGACATCTTACCTTGAAGAAAAATGTGACTGTACACTCTGTTCAGATGGATAAAGCCTTAAAGAGCCGAAGGGAAACTTGGCAACCCTGCCGTTTAGATTAAATAACATGGTCCTGCCAGGGTGCAAATGATTCAGCTGCTAGAAGTTCATATACTGTGAGGAGAAGACGGTCATTGTTAAGTAGAGCTACAACAATTTCACTGCTGATTTGGCAAAATGTTATTTTTTTTTTTCCCCACAAATATTAGGCTTTCATTTGAGTTACTTAGTCAAGGGAATGTAATGTGTAGCATACAAGTGGCATCTAGTGACATGTAGGTTGGGGCAACATACTTACGTTTAACGCACAAAGTAACCAAATGTAGAAAAAATGACAATGTTTAAAATCCTATGCAGGAATAATAATTAAGAGATAAATGGTTAACTGTATATGCTGTACATGTGAATTTTGAGATGCAGCAGTTACATGTACAAAAACGTAAAATTTCCCCCAATGTTAAAACTAGTTTCCTGGAGTGGTTTCATTTTGCTGCTTTGTTGCTCTTACTTTTTCAAGGGCTCTATGTTCCACTTCGGGTATAAATTGTACAGTTCTGCTATGAGTGAATAATAAATGCCAGGAAACGTTTTTTTTTCTCTCCCTGTGAATAGTATTGTGCAACGCATTTAGTCCATATCAATGCCCCAATTTATGGTGCAGTCCACCAGCATTAACATCAATTGTTTGCGATTATACTGAACCCCTGTGGCTTTGTTCGGTACTGCATTGTTTACAGCAAACCGCTCTCCACACTACTGTAAGAGATAAAAAAAATACCAAGCAGAGGCTGAAAAATAGATAAATACATTAGTTTAATCAAACCTTTTTTTTACAAAACCAATATTGTTAATATTTAAAGGCTAAAACGGCAAGCAAACCAGTTTAAAATTCCCGGTACAATACTCTTGAGGATTGAGTTTGACCCCCAAAGAAAGATGCAAAGACTTGCACTTGAAAAAGAAACCCATTTCCCCACATATTTTACTTGTTGTCAACATACCAATACTGCTTAATGTGCATGGCTCTCTGCTGCCTGGATTGTTTTTTTTTTAACTCATTTCTTAGCAAATCTGCTGATTTCGCTGCATGTGACCAGCATCAAATGTCCTGTTTCCAAGGAACTGGAGCTCTGGTACCACAATCTTAACCGTCAAGTGTCTCGTGCAGCTGAATAGACTGTGTAAAGACTTCGAGAGCAAGCCGACAACATTCAGTGGTGCCCTTTGCTAAGATGAGTCCACAGTCATTGTGATATGTATCGATTCAGAAGTGGTCACTGACGATGAGGGTGGGGTGTTGGTCAGCGAGTTGTTCACCTGGATTGTGGAGTAGGGAAATGATGTGGTGCCCAGTGTAACAGGAGTTGTGTACGCGGCGATGGGGGGAAGCACAACGTCGTACGGAGGCAGACCAACGCCAGGAGCCAGCCCAGGATGAAACGGAAGACCTGTGGAGTACAACACAAGCGGTAACTCACTGAATTGTGATTCTGTTATCCTTCCTCCTGTTCACATAGCCCAGAAAAGTTCCCTTCGTCAGTCTTTAAAGATTCCTCTGAAGTGAGTGAAGTTGCTGCAGCTTTCGGTAAATGACTAATCTTCTCTATATTGCAACTTAACAGAAAACCCCGTCTTTGAGAACATTTACATAAGGACTGCAGGTTTTGTCCCCCCCATGGCTGGTGTTAGAAGTACAACAGGAAGAGCAAAATACAAAAAGGTTGAAGCAAAAATAAGTTTACCTTGAAGAATTCATTATCTGCAAAGGGAAAAAGCTAAATGCATTTGTCTCAACAAACCTTGAAAAGAATATGGTTGTCTGTGTTCTATAGATCTGTAATTGTCAACTCCGATTCCATAAAAAAAAAAAGAGACTAAAACCAGGAATGCTCTTATGCATCTGATAATATGCACTTGAAAAGAAGTCCCTGTTCATTTTGGGTTTTCCAAACATAGAACAACAGACTTGAAGATTAAGGTGATTTCCCGTTGTACCCAAACACACCAAAACAGTACATTTTACCTGGATGCTGTTGACCAACTCCAGGTGGCAAGCTTTGGCCCATGTCTGGCGAGCACATATTGAGGTTTGGAACATGGGGAAGGGGTGGAAGATCCAGACGAAAAGGCAAGAAGCCTGTAATAAACATAAAATATAAATAAATATTAGACAAAGCAGTTAACAGAGCAGTTGGTTTAGCTACAGGATGAGCCTGGGGCACTGTGTGCCGTATGAAAATCATTTCTCTTCACCTGGTATTGTTGGAGCAGGGTTGACAGATGGAGGGATGCTTTGTGATAGGGGAGCGTGGCTGGACAGGGGAACGGTTGTGTCACCTGGAAATATTTTTTACAAAACACAAACACAACCACACAATAAGTGCTCTGAAACGTTGAAAAGTTGTACACATTTTCAAATCACAATTCACTGTTCTAACAGAATTTTATTTACCAGTCAGAGGTGATGGCGTACCTGTTCGGAGATTACCAAAAACAGTGGTCGACGCAGAAGACATTGCAACTGGAACGGTTGGAATGACGGCAGAGAGATGGACCTGGGGGAAAAAAAAAATAAAAATAAATGCTCATAACATGGGTAAAACGGAAAACAAATAATGTTTTCCTTTTTATGCAATTACTAAATGCTACCTCTGTGAATCCATCTTTAGGCGAAGGAGGGAGTTCATTGACCATCTCTGTGGGGAAACCGGTCTTCTTGCCCTCTAAAGAGGGCAGCATGGGTATCCTGTGCAGGTAGCCGAAGCCAATGCCACATCCTAGACTGAAGTGAGAGAAATATAACAATTCTTCCTGAGTTTTTGTTAAGAGCTAAGTCGAGCTATCGCTGGAAAGGGGAACGTCATATTTAAAAATTCTATTCAACATTGAATAAGAAAAAAAAAAGGGTGGGGGGGCGGCCTAAGTTTTTAAGGATACATGTTTAGTGTCCTGGTCACCTGATTACATTTTTATCAGGTAAAAATAAAGTAACGTAATTACTGTAATTTAACTTCCATGTAAAGTAGAGGCGATGTTTTAGGTGCTGTGCGTTCTAAAACAAATGTCATGAAAATATAACAAACTCTTTTCAGTTGGAATCTTTTCTTGAAGACTCTCATACCTTCCCTCTCCGCCCCAGTCACAGTTTGGAGTGATGACCACCTCGCGGCAATTGTCTGCCTCCGTGTTGTAGACGTAGAGCTTCAGCTCCTTGCCTTCGTGGGTTTCGATGAGGGAGAACAGATCCTCGCTCTGTTCAAAGCGGAGAGAGGAGCACAGCGCATCGACTCGTTGCCAACCTCCGTGCAAACATTAACGGGACCAACCTGCACGCTACCTCGTTCATGACGGCGTCGGCTCCAATGATGTAGTCGGCGTGGGCCCTCAATCCAGCCGTGGCCGCAGGTGAGTTTGTCTCTACCTCCTGTCCTCGAAGCGTTAGCAGACACGTCAGGTCAAAGCAGCCGTTGGTGGCGCTCGTTAGGACTTGATTGGACGTTGCACTTACCAAGACATGCCAAATGTGTTCATTGGCCCCTTCAAAGCTGCAGAAGCGAATGCTGACGCCCATGAGCCCCTGGCCCCCCCACATGTTGCTGGGTGTGACAGTCGACTCCCTGACCGCCATCGTCTTGCTGCTGTATAAGAGCATCTTGATAGGCCTCTCCACGTTCATCTTGAGCAGCTCTTTCAGTGTGTCATTGTCTCTGTTCTGCAAGAGATCAACGCATTCCAAGCGTCCGTCAATACAGGTGTGGCTGTGGAAGGAGTAGAACAATAGAGCAGGTCCAACAGCTACAGGGGGTCATTCCGCTAAACTTACCAGTCGTGTGTCACCAATGGAAATGATGAAATCAAAGAATGGCTCCAGTCCTGCACGGTGACCGGGGGAGTTCTCTTGCACCTACAGCAGCATGGCGACATAACATTTTCACCTGTACCATATTGTTTCGCGTTCCCAACGGTTCTATGCATGTTTCAAGTGTTTGACTTTTTTGAAATTTTTGGACGACGTGACGTTTTCGCTTTATTTTCGCATGTACCTTATTTTTAGGCCCTGCTGATGCTACTGTGCGAGTTTCAAGGGTTTTGGAATGTTTGGCCAAACATAAGGCTATAGTAAGCTGTTTTTGTCAAATTGTTGAATTTTGGACGACATGCTATATTGTGACTTTTCACTTTTTTCACTTAATTTTTGCAGCGACCCTATTTTTAGGCCCTGCCGATGCTCCTGTGCAAGTTTCGATTGTTTTGAAACTATAGTAAAGCGTATTTGGTAAAATGTTGTAGGACTGCATACTATAGTAAAGTGCCTTTTGTCAAATTTTGGACGACATGCAAGACAAAATGTTTTTCGCTTTTTTTCACCTCTACCAAAAATGTTTCGCATTGCCGACGTTGCGATGCATGTTTCAATTTAGGATAACCCGAACAGAAAACCGGAAGGAAGGATGGATAAAAAACCAACAACAGTCTAATTCAAGGGAATTGGCCCAATGCCCCTGAGCAAAGAACTTTACCCCCCCATCCCAACATCTGCTAACAGGACCCCTCACAAGGATGCCTACTGGTCTGTGGCCAAACAAGTGTGTGCTTAGTGATTTATTCAGGAATGAGTAAAATGCAGACGGAAAACTTTGGATCGCATGTGTATGTGTGGTTGTGCATGTCTATTATGGGAAAAATTAAGTTTTCTCATTGTTCCATACTATGACGATTTTATGTTATTTAACATTTATGGACGAAACACAATACTATTACTTTTTTTTTTTTTACTTGGAGACATAAGGTTATACTACGGCGGATTTTGTCGACGACATCCTATAGCATGACATTTTCACTTATTTTCACTTCGCATCGACCCTATTTTCAGGCCCTGCCGATGTTATTGTGCAAGTTTCGAGTGTTTTGGACATGTTTGAAAATTTCACATTTTTGGGCCGAAGGTAAGGCTATAGTAAGGCGTTTTTTTTTTACTTTTTGGCCCACAAAAATGTCCCCAAAAACTAGGAAGATTAGACATTTTTCACTTTATTTTCGCACCTACCCTATTTTTATACCCTACCTATGCTGCTGTGCGAGTTTCGAGTGTATTGGACATGGTTGAAAATTTTACATTTTTCGGCCGAAGGTAAGGCTATAGAAAGGCGTTTTTTTTAACTTTTTGGCCAACAAAAACGTCCCAAAAAACTAGAAAGATTACACTTTTTTCACTTTATATTCGCACCTACCCTATTTTTAAGCCCTGCCGATGCTGCGGTGCGAGTTTCGAGTGTTTTGGACATGGTTGAAAATTTCATATTTTTGGGCCGAAGGTAAGGCTATATATAGTAAGGCGTTTTTTTTTACTTTTTGGCCGACAAAAACGTCCCCAAAAACTAGGAAGATTAAAAAAAATTCACTTTATTTTTGCACCTACCCTATTTTTAGGCCCTGCCGATGCCGCTGTGCGAGTTTCGAGTGTATTTGACATGGTTGAAAATTTCACATTTTTGGGCCGAAGGTAAGGCTATAGTAAGGCGTTTTTTTGTACTTTTTGGGGCGTTTTTTAAAACTTTTTGGCGGACAAAAACATCCCCAAAAACTAGGAAGATTACACTTTTTCACTTTATTTCCGCACCTACCCTATTTTTAAGCCCTACCTATGCTTCTGTGCGAGTTTCGAGTGTTTTCGACATGGTTGAAAATTTCACATTTTTGGACCGGAGGGAAGGCTATGGTAAGGCCGTTTTTTGTACTTTTTTGCCGACAAAAAAATCCCCCAAAACTAGGAAGATTACACTTTTTTCACTTTATTTTCGCACCTACCCTATTTTTAAGCCCTGCCGATAATGCTGTGCGAGTTTCGAGTGTATTGGACATGTTTGAAAATTTCACATTTTTGGGCCGAAAGTAAGGCTATAGTAAGGCGTTTTTTAAAACTTTTTGGCGGACAAAAACATCCCCAAAAACTAGGAAGATTACACTTT